>VHKM01001149.1:0-74996 GCA_007210695.1 Neogobius melanostomus | reverse complement strand
AAGAGAGGTATCGCCAGTCCGCCAGAACAGCAAGACACTCAAAGGTGAGACTGGATTTACAACAAATGTACTTCAAGTTTTTATTTTAACAATGAAGCCATATTCCATATTTAGGTTTTGTTTTTTAAATTGATGACTAGAAAACGAGTATAACACTCTTCCAGTTAATCTTTGCTAATGAAATTGCTTTAGGGTAAGTCTTGGCATGGTTGTAAACAACTACTGAAATGATTTAAAATTGTCAGGTTCATCTTTAGTATATCAAGCATGAGTTCTGTTGAGACACTGCTGGTTTATCTATGAATGGTAACTAAGGGGAGCTGAGGATAACTACAATTCAAGTCAAACAGACCTAAACCCTGAAGACTAGCTCTTCTGCTCCGGCCTCAGCAGCTCTACAAATAAAAACTGGTTCTGTGTCTTGTTTTGATCATTTCATCTACTTAAGGTCTAGGAGAGATAAAGAAGTTGATCTCATTGTTTCATTAATTTTTAAAACTTGGTTGTTTCTTCAACTTTGAAGTTGAAGCTCCAGAGAAGACCAAAGGTGACAGTAAAGAAAGTGGGCTCTGGCGGTGGTCGTTGTCTACTTGTGACTGGCTGTTGCTACTCTGTGTTGGAAGTCATCGGTGAGTTACCTATTACTGCTGTGCTTGTTGTACTTGTTAACACATTGTCTGTTTCTCATGCATTATAACAGAGCAGCCAAATAACGACAGAGACAATGGAGAAACTACAATTCTTCAGGTGATCCAATTATCAAGTAGATCTACATAAAATGGAATTGAACCGTTATAGTAATTTTTTTTTTGTTTGATCATTGTCAGTCGATTATAGACTGTGAATCAAACAATCCCAAAAGAGATGACCAGGTAGAGAAAAGATTCTTTTGTCAGTGCTTCATGATGTTTTTCTGCTTGCTCCTGCTGCCATTCTTTCTTGCCATTTTTAAACCTCAACTCATTTTTCACAAGTCTTGGGTTTTGAGTTAAACATTATCTATCGACCACAGACTACAATAATCCTAACACTGATGAAGAGGAAATTAACCAAAGGCTGTCTCTGAAAGTAAGAGTTTAATCCGCATCCATATAATTCTCAATATCTTTTACAGTAATTTGGTATCTTCTTTTTATTACAATAATAATACTTTATGCTCAGAATCATTGTGCTCTTAAACAGTTTAATGTTTGTCTGTCATTATATTAACACAACTCCTAAATAAGAGATATGAACAAGGTCTATTTAATTGTGCTTATCTGGTTTATTGACTATTATAGTTCAGTTTTTACCATATATGACTCTCCACAATGAATGTTCTGGTTCTTTTTCTTTCTGTTGTTAGATCAAGCGTATATTATCAAAACACCCAGAATTAATAAAATCTAATTAGAACTCAATTCTTAACATTTAAGAACATACTAAAATAACTGTCATCTCCCTAATTTGAAGTTAGACCCATGCAGGGTCGTGACCACTCTGCCTTCCGCCTATAATAGGACCGGTCTTTAGGCGCTGCTCTCTTGCTCTCGCACGCCCACACATTTAACTCATTATATCATTCTGTCCTTCCTAAATCAATGTATGTTTTGTCCCTCTACTGGTCTTACATGTGCTGTGATTACGATCTTGGTCTATTTTCCATTTCCGGCTAATATTTTGTTTAAATATTTTTTTGAGATTAAAAAGTCAACATTGGACAGATACTCGGTAGCAGCAAGCATATTTCTATTTGTCTTGATCATGTTTACATAAACCATAAAAGTTCACTTAAAAAAATATTTTACAACTGGGTGCAGGGTTCGTGGGGCGGTGGCCTTGAAGCTCCAATGTTTTTGCAAAACTGACATTAACGTTTCTTTACAGTCCGCCTTGTGTGGTCCAATGTGACGCAGGCTGGGAAGCATCAGTGGAAACAAGTGCTATTATTCTCATCAATACATTAAACTGACAAACACAGAACATGTTGGAAGCCTGAGTGGACAGACCTGGTGAAGATTGAAGCAGCAGAGGAGCAGGTATTGGACAATGACCTCAGACATGTCAAGAGAGAGGCTAAAATGTTATATATCTCTGTGTTTTTAGACATTTCCTGCTCAGTAAAGCTCGCCATTAGGAGCTGTTTTGGATCGGACTGAATCAGACTCAGAGACAGAGGTCGTGGAAAGTGGACGGACGGCTTCCACTGAACCAAGGTGGGGACATGAAATAAAGCAACTCATTACTTTAAGTCGCCTTATGTCTCTTCTTTTCAAATCTTCATCTTTATTTCAAATGTACAACTTAACAATTTCTAAGTTAAGTCTATATTTTTCTGGTCATGGTTTAGTTTAAACATTTTGGGTGGAAGAGAATCAGATGACTGGACGAGACTAATCCTGAATTCCTTGAAGGAAAGAGACTGTGCAGATCATTTTGCTAAGGAAATGTCTCCTGCAGAAATAGTTGGAGAATTGTTTCTGTGGTCACTCATCTTGAAGTTATCTGTAAAAACGACCAACTGTGTGTTAAAATATACCCTGAATGAAGAGATATAAGGCTGCGCACTGTTTGTTGAGTTCACCTTCAGCCTCAGTTCCCGCTATGGAAAAGTTTTGCCTGAATGTCTTCTCTCGCCTTCCTCCTTTTCATACGCCCAATAAAGCTTTATAAAAACTGTCAACACCCAATATCTAATGACTGGTTTTGTGCTTAGTATCACCCTCTTTAAGGACTTCTGAAGTTTACTGAATAAAGATAGAAAGGCAGGTGTTCTGTGAGACAACACACTTCCTGTGAGTCTAGATATGTGGAGAATGTTGCCGTTTTACATTTTCTAACAGCACTGCATGGGATTACAATCTTGGTGTCCAATTGTTTAGCAAAGGTATATTTCATCAACTAATTATTTCATCACGAGTTTAGTCAGATGATTTGTTTCCTTGGGTAAATTAACTTAAAGAGAAGTTAATGAATGATGTTAAAACATATGACACATCTCCAGGTTTTTTGTCCAACTAAAAATAGATTACGTATGGCAATGGGAAGCAGAAATTCAAACCTCCCAAAGTCAACGGTCATGAAGCGATCAGTCTGATCATCTTCCTGTAACTAGCAAATGCCTGCCTATAACTTCTTGGTTTTTCTCTACGAGGGATGTGCACGTGCTTGTGAGTTTTAATCCTACTTTCTAACATACAAGAACATCTGAAAAAGCCTCTGCATTGTCTTGATCCAACAGTGTATGCAGCCAGTTCCCCCAAGTTTCTCATTGCCATTACCACTTGTTTTTCTTTGTGTCCTGTGTGAATTGAGAAACTGAACATTCATTTATTTGTGACAGTCTGTGAAGACTAGAGGAGCCAAAAACCATGTTCCTCCTTGAATGCACACTGGAAAGACATTAAAATCACTTCATGAAAGCATAGCTCGCTGATCTATTTGTTCAGATATTTAATGATACAAACAAAATTCGAAAATCACCCCTCTTGCCATATAAGCTCACACATTAAACGGGTAAGTGAAGAAACGGATGGTGCATGATAAAAGAAAACACACTGAATATCCTGAAAGTTATAACGAGACGATGGCTCTTAAAATGGATGAAGAACACTGTTGTACGGAAATGTCCATGCATACAAACGGCAATAACAAGGTAGACAGTATTTCACAAGATAGTAGTTAGTTATTAACCGGACTCTTAAGAAAATCTGATCGCTCCATCGACGTGTATCTTTATTTGTTTTCTACCAAACATACTGCACCTTCCTTAGAAAATATGGTAACATTTGTCAAAGCCCCGTCTCTTCTGTGGGTGAATTCTGTTACATAATACGCACGTTTAGAACTGCGAATTACATTGATGTTATGTGACATGAAATATTCGTTTCATCAATTCCTCAAACCTCAGCAGTATTTTTGAGAATCGAAGCTCCACAGAGAAGTCAGTGGGGTCACCAGTGGAGAGAGCGGCTCTGGTGTGCTTCAGTGTTCTGCTTTTGGCCTCAGGGTCCTCATGCCTCATTGGAGTTCCTCAGTGCATCAGCCATGTCAGCTGAGTCTGCTGCAAAGGAAGAAACTAAACGTATAGTTTCAAGCTCAGGTAATATTTGATGTAAAGATGAGTACAGGCGACATAACTCTTTGCTTTTACTGCGACTGTCATAAATTCATTATATCAAACCTAACACAATATTGTGACCGAGTAAGGGTTTCAATTCTCTCCTCTGGGAGCATTTTAACAGTTTGGTTGATGTAGAGGCGTTTGCTTGATATTCTCATTTTTGTGGTATTTTTTTTAATTGTAGTTCACCTGTAATTCCTCTTAATAACTCACAGTTATTTCTTCATTCATTATTCAAATTATTCATTTATTACAGTGGATTAGAAAAGTTTTGCTGAGCTGATTTGTGGACGAGTTTTGTGTTGTTACAGAGAAAAAGATTCTGCGTTCTATGAACTGTTCCTATTATCATAAACATTTTTGGACACCTCACAAAAAGTATATTTTTTGTAACCACCGTTTTTTTTAATCTTCGGTGACAGTTTGAAAATTAACATTATGAACAACAGTGGTGCCCTACAGTATCAGTCCCACTTATCCAAACAATCGTGGCCCAATTGGTAGGACTGGGAGCTCATGGGACAAATGCTATTTTTTTCTCATCCACGGTTCGTCAATTGCCATGGAAGGAAGCAAGAAAGGATGTGCCAAAGCCTCAAGGATGACCTGGTGAAGATCAAGACAGAGAGGAGCAGGTATCACCCGATAATACAAACAAGTGTAGTCAAGGAGATGTTAAAACAAGCTTAAAAGTGCCAACATGCTTTTGTAATTAATAACCGTGATGGGTAATTCATAAATTACAAATCTATGTGTGTACCATAGGTTTTTTGGCAGCATATAAATGTATATGAAATATGTCTAGGCTATATTTTGTCCATCCAGGTGTGTTTCTTCTTCTGAAATACACCTGGTGTAGAAACAGAAATGGTGATTATTCATCAACTTGTTTCAACTGAGGTTTGTGAGGTGACACATGGGCCAAATTCCTTTATGAATATCTACAAAAAAGTTTGTATGTTCTTTTCAATGCACTGCTAAGCCTGGCTAACGCAGAACTAAAAATCACAATGTGATATTTAGTCTGGGACACCAATTCATTTTTATCGTAGGAAGGTGTGGTTACGGCGCTACGAATGTCTCCATGCGTCTGCACGGAGCCATAAGCCAATGTAATCATAGTAAGATGACGTATGACGTACTCTTGTAAATTTTGAGACTAAAATCATTTAGAACGTTCTAAAGCCTTGATCTGAAAGATGGCATCTGCGTCTGCTGCTGTCATGTTGGATCCGTAAATATTTTTTTATTTTTTTATCCTAAACAAACTACAAACTTCTGTATGTCAATAGCGCGTCATCTGTTCTTACCGTCCCTCCTCGTTCCTGTGATTGGTGCCAAAATCCATGAAAAATGTCGGCCATGGTCCCCAGGCTGTTGTGAAGCTTAGAAAAGATTCGAGCGCACACAGCATCTGGCGTTTAGCCGCTAAATGCACTGCAGAGTAATCATTCTTTTGTCATATTAACCTTTGAAAGGGGCCATCAAATGCATCTTAAGAGCATGTAATATACTATACAATTGTGATGTTATTTGTAGGAATTTTTTACGTGGTAAACTGCAAACAGAGAATGATTCAATGAAGAGGATAAATTTTAGGTATTGGACTGACGGATTCTGAGGCTGAAGGCAGTGGTATGGACTGATGGATCTCCACTAATTCAGGTGAGACTTTAGACAAAGGTGTAGGTTGCTGGTGTTAGATGGTGCTGATGAGTGACTTTTGATATAACAGTGAGGAACTGCTAATGTTGTTTTTTTTTTAGCTTAGCATTTTGGTTTTGGGCAATGACAAAAACAAGGAGCGACAACTGGAACAGTGCAGGATCTGAGGGAGAGACTGTGTGAGAATGGGCTAACCATTCATCGAAGGGTTGAGTATTTGTGAAAAAAGCAAAAACAACTATGCAATAATGTTGTGTGGATAATAAACATAACTGGAATTCCAAACTTTACCTCTCATTCCAACTGTAACCTAAAGCCGTCAATCATTTTTATAGGTAAAGTATATAAGGTATTCCGTCCTGTTTAGCCTTTGTCTTTCTGAATAATGATTTATTTGCTTTTTCTTGACGGTTGTTTAGAAGCGTATTGTTAGAGAAAAATAAGTTATAACATTTTTTGATTTAAAAGGAGATATTGCCTAATTTACATGACATATTTTTATTGTTGGATACCATGGTCTGGGTGATACCTCGATTCTAAATTGGCTGTGTGGGTGCTGAAAGCGTGCATTATTTTCGCGTATAACCGAACCGTAGTCCGGTAGTTAATTACTGGGATAATTCGACTCCGCTGCGGGCTATCGGCCATAGCAAGCATAACACAGATGAATCAGATCAAACGCTATTAGTGGCTGACATGAACGAATGGAGATATGATTTTGTGGTTAATTCAGTTTTTGGCTCAAACATAAACTTTTGATGAATGTGGAATAGAGGATGAGCAAGCCAGCTAGTTAAGCTTTTCTGTTAATAAATGATCTTTCCATTTCTAACTGAAACGGTTAAGCACTATTCATTATTTTCTAGTATGTATATAACATGATCCCTGCACTTTAAGCATATTTGGCCTGGATTAGTAAAAGTCACTATATTAAGAAGTTTTCAGTTCGTTGTGCAAGGTGTTAAGCGCTCCACTCACTTCAATGACTCCACTGCATTCTGTTTCAGTTGAGCTCGTTGAACATCATGTTGCTAGCGAGCTAACTAGTCTTTAGGTTAACAGCTAAAAGTGAATACTCCTGCCCAGGATGCCGCATATCGTGTTTTTACTTCCACGATAAATAGCAGGTTAGTCCGTTGTGTTGTTGAGTCTGGCGATGGCAAGCGTGTGCTTATGTTGTTTCTCGTTGAGTCTGACAGAGATCCGTCGCAGCAGCGAGAGAATGACTCATCTCTGAGACCGAGCGTTTCATGGACAGTGGGGCTTAAAAGCCACTAACATAGTCGCTGTAGTTGGCATATTTAGCGGAGTTTAGTAAATTGAAAACTAACATGTTGTTATAAAGAAATGTTACGTTTGTGGGAGCCATGGTATAGCCCTTTGCGAGTACACCACTCCGTGCGGCTCGTGGTGTTTCTTGACTCCGTGTCGGTGCATTATAACGTCTAATGCACGGCTCCGAGTTTAATGTTTAAATTCCTTACATGTAAGCGGCACATTTAAGTGCACTTTTCACCATAACTGTGCACTATAATGACTGGGCCTTGCCTAAGTGACTTAAGTTATACCGGTACAGTGCCATGCGAAAGTATTTCGGACCCGCTTGAATTTTCGACCTTTTGCAGCATTTCGGCAATCAAACATAAAGATTAGTACTGTTCTTTTTTTTGTATGAATCAACAAGTGGAAAACATAAGTGGAAGAAATTTATTGATATTTCAACTACTTTCTACAAATAAAAAACCTGATAAAATTGGGCGTGTAAAATTATTGCAGCCCCTTACGTTAATATTTGTACGCCGACTTTTGCTGCGATTACTGCTGTAAGTCGTTGGGGTAATTTCTATCAGTTTGCACATGAGAGAATATGTGCCCATTCGCTCCTTGCAAAACAGTGCGCTGATCAGCTCAGTGAGTTTTGATGGACAGCGTTTTGTGAATCAGCCAGTTTTCAGTCTCTTTCCACGAGATTCCTCGTTGGATTCAGGTTGGACTTTGACTTGCCATTCTATCACACCTGAATATGTTTTATTTGTGAACCACTCCATTGTAAGATTTTGCTTATGATATTTTGGATCATTGGTCTTGTTGAAGAAAAATCTCCGTCCAGTCTCCGGTCTTTTGCATGACTCCATCAGGTTTTCTTGCAGATTGGTCCTGTATTTGGCTCCATCCATCTTCATCTCAATTTTACCATCCCCTCCTGGCTGAAGAAACACCCAAACCATGATCTGTGCCACCACCATGTGATGACAGTGGGGATGGTGTGGTTCAGGTGATGAGCTGTGTTGCTTTCTACGCAAACATAACGTTTTGCATTGTCTGCAAAAAGTCAATTTTTGTTTCGATTGACCAGGGCACCTCTTCCACATGTTTGGTGTGTCCTCCCAGGTGGCTTTGGCATAACTTTAAACTCGACACTTTAATGGATATCTTTAAGAAATGGCTTTCTTTTGCCACTCTTCCATAAGGCGCAAGTTTGTCAGTATACAACAGATTGTTTGTCCTAACTGGACATGAGTTCCACCTCAGCTGACATTTCTGCATTAATCGAGTGATCATGGGCCTCTTGCAGCATCTCTGATCAGTTTGTCTCCTTGATTAGCTGATCGTTATAGAGGGACAGGCCGGGTCTTTGAAAGATTGTGCAGTGGTAATGCATACTCCTTCCATTTCAAATTATTATCGCTTGCACAGTGCTCCTTGGATGTTTAAAGCTTGTGGTGCACGAGCAGGTGAATTTATACAAGACTTGCTTACACACAGGTGTTCTATTTATCATCATTAGTCATTTTAGGTTCACATTGGATCATTCAGTGAATCCTCCACTGAACTTCTGAGAGAGTTTTGGCTGGACTGATAGTAGGGGGGCTGAATAATTTTGCAACACCCATTTTTCAGTTTTTTATTTGTTAAGAAAGTTTGAAATATTCCAACTAAATATTCGTTCACTTCATGATTGTGTCCCACTTGTTGATTTTCCACAAAAAATACATTATTATGCATCTTCATGTTGATTGCCTGAATTGTTGGCAGAGAAGGGTTAATTAAAGTTCATAAAGGGGCCGAATACTTTCGCAAGGCACTGTATTTAAAGATTTGTTCAGCGAAGTTTCCCACTTTCTACGTTTCACACATTACAGTGAAAGGAGTTAAATTGAGAAATTGATAAGTCATTGAAAGATGGTTTGGTGTTTGGTCCTATTTGCGCTTATGTTTAGTTTCGAGTAATTATAGTCTAGGATTTATTTTCTTCTTCCTAGAGTTCGATTAGACTTATTTTGCATTTGTGCATATTGTAATAATTTGTCTTATTGCTCTTGCAAAATGTTCATACGTGGGTGAAGGTGGGAGGGACGGCAACGCAAAAGGAACATTTTAGGGTTTTTTGTGGTCTGTATTTTATGCTTGCTTCTTGTGCGAGTAGCCACCTCGACGACATTTTATTGGTATGGACATTGTTCTTTGATTCTTGTTGAACTGCGATACGAGCTCATTGTGCATTTGAAAAGTGTAGCTCGTGTTTTGTTTTAGTTTGTGAAGGGACAAAAAGCACACGTTGTAAGCAGAGAAATATATTACGCCAACGTCCCCAGAACAGGAAGAGCAACTCAAAGGTGAGACTGGAATTTACAACACATGTACTTCAAGTTTTTATTTTACAATGAAGCCATATCCATATTTAAGGTTTGTATTTTTAAACTTGAATTACTAAAAAGGATATGAACAAACTTTCAGTTATATCTTTCTAAATGAAAATTGCTTTAAGGGTGAAGTCTTGTGCATGGTTTGTAAACATACTGAAAATGATTAAAATTGGTCAGGTCATCTTTAGTATCAATGCATGAGTTCTGTTTGAGACACTGCTGGTTATCTAATGAAGATGGTAACTAAGGGGGAGCTGAGGATAACGTACAAAATCAAGTCAAACAGACCTAAACCCTGAAGACTAGCACATTCTCTGCTCCGGCCTCAGCAGCTCTACAAATAAAAACTGGTTTCTGTGTCTTGTTTTGATCATTTCATCACTTAAGGTCTAGGGTTAGATAAAGAAGTTGATCTCATTGTTTCATTAATTGTTAAAACTTGGTTGTTTCTTCAGACTTTGAAGTTGAAGCTCCACAGAGAAGACCAAAGGTGACAGTAAAGAAAGTGGCTCTGGCGGTGGTCATTGTGCTACTTGTGACTGCTGTTGCCACTTGTGTTGGAGTCATCGGGTGAGTTACCTTTACTGCTGCTGCTGTTGTACTGTTAACACATATGTCTGTTTTCTCAGTGCATTATAACAGAGCATCCAAAATAAACACAGAGACAATGGCAGAAACTACAACTCTCTCAGGTAAGATCCAATATATGATCAAGTAATTACATAAAATGGAATTGAACCGTTATATATTTTTGTTGTTTGATCATTGTCAGTCGATTATAGCACTGGAATCAAAACAACCTCAGAAGAGATGACCACAGGTAGGAGAACGATTCTTTGTCAGTGCTTCAGATGTATTTTCTGCTTGCTCCTGCTGCCATTCCTTTATTTGCCATTTTTACTCAACCCCATTTTTCACAAGTCTTGGGTTTGAGTTAAACATTATCTATCGAGCCACAGACTACAATAATTCTAACACGTACGAAAGAGGAAATTAAACAAGCCTGTCTCTGAGAAATAAGAGTTTAATCCGCATCCATCACAATTCTCAATATCTATTTAAACAAGTATTTGGTATCTTCTTTTATTTACAATAGTAATACTGTATGCTCAGAATCCATTGTGCTCTTAAAGTTTAACTGTTGTCTGTCAATTATATTAACTCCTAAATAAGAGGTAGAACAAAGGTCTATTTAAATTGTGCTTTATTTGGTTATTGAATATTATTAGTTCAGTTTTTACAATATGAATTCACAATAATGTATCTGGTTCTTTTTTCTTTGTTGTTTAGACAAGCGTATATTATCAAAACACCCAGAATTAAATACAAATCTAATTAGAATCAATCTTAACATTTAAGAACCATACTAAAAAACTGTCACTCCCTTAAATTTGAATTTAGATACATGCGAGGGTCGCTGACCACTCCGCTCTGCCTATAAATAGACCGGTCTTTAGGCGCTCTCTTGCTCTCGCCACACATTTAACTCATTATATCATTTGTCCTTCCTAAATACTGTATGTTTGTCCCTCCTGGTCTTTACATGGCTGTAATATTGATTACGATACTTGGTCTATTTATCCATATTCAACGGCTAATATTTTTTTAATATTTTTTGAGATTTAAAAAAAGTCAACATTGACAGAAACTGGAAGCAGCAAGCATATTTCCTTTGTCTTGATCAATGTTACCATAAAAGTTTCACTTTAAAAAAATATTTTTACAACTGCTGGTGCAGGGTTCGTGAGGCGGTGCCGTTGAGCTCCACTGTTTTTTGCAAAACTGACATTACTTTTCCTTTACAGTCCCACCTTGTGTGGTCCAATGTGACGCAGGCTGGGAGCTCAGTGGAACAAAGTGCTATTATTTCTCATCAAATACATTAACTGGACAAACAGCAGAGACATGTGTGGAAGCCTGAGTGGACACCTGGTGAAGATCGAGAGCAGAGAGGAGCAGGTATTGACCAATGACCTCAGACATGTCAAGAGAGAGGCTAATGTTAATATGTCCTGTGGTTTTAGACATTTCTGGTCAGTAAGCTGCCATTAGGAGCTTGGTTCTGGATCGGACTGACAGACTCAAAGACAGAGGGTCAGTGGAAGTGGACGGACGGCTCTCCACTGAACCAAAGGTGGGACATGAAATAAAGCAACTCAGCTACTTTGAAGTCCCTTGTCCCTTGTCCCCTTTCAAATTTCATCTTTCAATGTACAACTTAACAATTTCATAATTAAGTCTATATTTTTGGTCATGTTTAGTTTAACATTTTGGTGGAAAGAACCAGATGACTGGACAGGACCTAATGCTGAATTCCTTGAAGGAGAAGACTGTGCAATCATTTTGCCTAAAGAAGAATGGCTCCTGGAGGAAAAAAACTGGGCAGATGTTTATTGTGGTTTCTCACTGAAGTTCATCTGTGAAAAAGAACCAACCTGTGTGTTACAATAACCTGAGTGAAGAGAATAAGGCTGCGCATGTATGTTAGTCAACCTTCAGGCCTCAGTGTCCCGCTATGGAAAGTTTGCTGAATGTCTCTCCTCGCACTTCCCTCCTTTCATACGCCCAATAAAGCTTTAATAAAAAACTGTCAACACCAATATTCCTATGACTGGTTTTGTCTTTAGTATCACCTCTTTAGGACTCTGAAGTTTACTGAATAAAGATGAGAGCAGGGTGTTTGTGAGAAACACCAGCTTCCTGTGAGTTAAATATGTGGTAACATTGTGCCATTTTTACATTTTCTAACAACACTGCATGGGAATTACAAATCTTTTGTTATTGTTTAGCAGGGTTAATTTCATCAACTAAATTATTCCATCAGAGTTTTAGTCAGAGTGATATTTCCGTCATGGCTGAAATTAGACTTAAAAAGAGAAAAGTAGTTAATGATGTTTAAAACAATGACTAAACTTTCCAGGTTTTTTTGTCAACTAAAATACATACAAATGGAAGAAGAAATTCAAACCTCCAAAGTCACGGTATGAAAGCGATCAGTCTGATCATCTTCCTGTAACTATTAAATGCATGCTAAACTTCTTGTTTTTCTCTACAGGGATGTGCACGTGCTTGTGAGTTAATGCCTACTTTCTAACATAAGAGAACATCAAAAAAGCTCTGCCATGTGGTTTGATCCAACAGATGAGCAGCAGTTCCCCCAAGTTCTCATTGCCATTACCACTTGTTTTTCTTTGTGTCCTGTGTGATTGAGAAACTGAAGCATCATTTATTGTGACAAGCTGTGAAGACTAGAGGGCAGATAAACATTTTACCCCTGAATGCAACTGGAAAGACTATTACAACATCACATCATGAAAGAATACTGCTTCTTATTGGTTCAGAATTTATGAAACTAAAAAAATTCGAAAATCACCCCTCTGCCATATAAGCTCACACATTAAACGAGGAAGTGAAAACGGATGGTGACATGATAAAGAAAAAACACTGACATATCTGAAGTTATACCGAGACGATGGCTAAAATGGATGAAGAACATGTGTACGCAAATGTCCCTGCTACAACACGGCATAACAAAGGTAAGACAGTATTTCACATAGTAGTTAGTTATTAAGGACATTTAAGAAACTCTGACGCTAGTGTTTATCTTTATTTGTTTCTACCAACATACTGCACCTTCCTATAGAAAATATGGGTAACATTTGTCAAAGCCCCGTCTCTTCTGTGGGTGAATCTGTTGACATAATACGCACGTTTAGAACTCGAATACATTGATGTTATGTGACATGATATTCGTTTCATCATTTCCTCAAAACCTCAGCAGATTTGAGATCGAAGCTCCACAGAGAAAGTCAGTGGTCACAGTGGAGAGAGCGGCTCTGGTGGTGCTCAGTGTTCTGCTTTTGGCCTCGGTCTCTGCCCTCATTGGAGTCCTCAGTGTCAATCAGCCATGTCAGCTGAAGTCTGCTGCAAAGGAAGAAACTAAAACTACAAGTACTTCAGCAGGCTCAGGTAATATTTGATGTAAAGATGTTATCAGGGCGGCCTAACTCTTGCTTTTACTGCGAACTGTCAGTAAATTCATTATAACAACCTTAAAAACAATATGTGACCGAGTAAGGGTTTTCAATTACTCTTCCTCTGGGAGCATTTTACAGCTTGGTTGGATGTAGAGTGCAGTTCTGCTTGATATTTCCATTTTTGTGTATTTTTTTAATTGTAGTTCAAACCTGTAATTCTCCTTAAATAACTGCACATTATTCATTCATTCATTATTCAATTATTATTCATTTATTACAGTGATTTATAGAAAAGTTTTGTGAGCTGATTTTGGACGATTTTGATGTTGTTACAGAGAAAAAGATTCTGCGTTCTATGAACTGTTCTATATCAGTAAAACATTTTTGGACACCTCACAAAAAGTATATTTTTTGTAACCCAGTGTTTTAAAAAAAAAATCTTCTGGTGACGTTTGAAAATAACATTATGAACAACAGTGTGCCCTACAGTATCAGTCCCAACTTATCCAAACAACGTGGCCCAATGTGGTGAGGACTGGGAGCTCCATGGGACAAAATGCTATTATTTCTCTCCACGTTCGGCCAAATTGCCATGGAAAGAAAGCAGAAAGATGTGCCAGAAGCTCAAGGGAGACCTGGTGAAGATCGAGAGCAGAGAGGAGCAGGTATGCAGCTGATAAATACAAGACACAGTGTAGTCAAGGAGATGTTAAAACAAGCTTAAAAGTGCCAATCATGCTTTTGTAATTATAATGTGATGGGTAAATTCATATATTACAAATCTATGTGTGTACCATAGGTTTTGGCAGCATAATAAATGTATATGAATATATGTCTAGGCTATATTTTGTCCTCCAGGTGTGTTTCTTCTTCTCTGAAATACACCTGGATGGCTAGAAACAGAAATGTGATTATTCATCACTTGTTTCATGAGGTTTGTGAGGTGACGCTTGGGCCAAATTCTTTATGAATAATCTACAAAAAGTTGTATGTCTTTTTCCAATGCACTGCTAGCCTGGCTAACGCCAGACTAAAATCACAAGTGATATTTAGTCTGGGGACCACCAATTCATTTTCTCGTAGGAGAGGTGTGGTTTACGGCGCTACGAATGTCTCTCATGCGTCTGCACGTAGCCATAGCCAATCGTATCATAGTATCAGATGACGTATGACGTACCTGCTGTAAACTTTTGAGCTAAACTATTTAGAACACGTTCTAAAGCTTGATCGAAAGATGGCATCGCGTCTGCTGCTGTCATGTTGGATCCGTAAATATTTTTTTTTTTTTTTATCCCTAAACAAACTACAAGCTTCCGTATGTCAAATAGCGCGTCATCGTCTTACCGTCCCTCCTCGTTCTGTGATTGGTGCCCAAATCCATGGAAAAATGTCGGCCATGGTCCCCAGGCTGTTGTGAAGTTCGAAAAGATTCGAGCGCACACAGCAGTCTGGCGTTAGCCAGGCTAATGCACTGCAGGAGGTCAATGCATTCTTTTGTCATATTTAACCTTGAGGGGCATCAATGCATCTTAAGAGCACTGTATATACTATAAATTGTGATGTTATTTTGTAGGAATTTTTAGGTGGTAAACTGCAAACAGAGATGATTCATGAAGAGGATAAATTTTGGATTGGACTGACGGATTCTGAGGCTGAAGGGCAGTGGGTATGGACTGATGGATCTCCACTAAATTCAAGGTGAGACTTTAGACAAAGGTTGTAGGTTGGCTGGTGTTAGATCGGTGCTGCTGAGTGACTTTTGATAAATACAGTGAGGAACTGCTCACCTGTTTTTTTTTTTTTAGCTTAGCATTTTGGTTTGGCAATGACAAAAACAAGGAGCCGGACAACTGGACAGTGCAGGATCCTGAGGGAGAGGACTGTGTGAGAATGGGCTAAAAACCATTCATCGAAGGGTTGAGTATTTGTGAAAAAACAGCAAAACAACTATGCAATAATGTTGTGTGGATAATCAAACATCACTGGACATTCCAAACTTTACTTCACTTTCCAATGTAACTAAAGCCGTCATCATTTTATAGTAAATATATAAGTGTACTCTCTCTGTTTACCTTTGTCTTTTCTGATAATGATTTATTTGCTTTTTCTTTTGACTGTTGTTTAGACAAGCGTATTGTTAGAGAAAAATTACAGTTTAAACATTTTTGATTAAAAGGAGATAATTGCCTAATTACAGACATATTTTATGTTATACCATGGTCTGGGTGAATACTCGATTCTGATTGGCTGGTGGGTGCTGACAAGCGTGCATTATTTTCGTATAACCGCACACGTAGTCCGGTAGTTAAATCACTGGGATATCACTCCGCTGCGGGCATCGCCATAGCAACGCATAACACAGATGAATCAGACAAACGCTTAATTAGTGGCTGACATGAACGAATGAGATGGATTTTGTGGTTAATTTCAACGTTTTTGGCCAAAACAAAACTTTTGATGAATGGGGAATAGAGGAGAGCAAGCAGCTAGGTTAGGCTTCTGTTAATAAAATGAGCTTTCCATTTCTACTGAAAACGGTTAAGGCACTATTCATTATTTTCAGATGTATATAAAATGATCCCTGCACTTAAGCATATTTGGCTGGATTAGTAAAGTCACATATAAAAGTTTCAGTTCGTGGGGCCAAGGTGTAAGCGACTCCACTCACTTCAATGACTCCACTGCATCTGTTTCAGTTGAGCTCGTTGAACTACATGTTGCTAGCTAGCTAACTAGCTTTAGGTTAAACAGCGTAAAAGTGAAATAACTCCTGCCCAGGAGTGCCGCATATCGGTGTTTACTTCCACGGAAAAGAGCAAGGTTAGTCCTGTTGTGTTGTGAGTCTGGCGATGCAGCGTGTGCTTATGTTGTTTCGTTGAGCCTGACAGAGATCCTCGCAGCAGCGAGAGAATGACTCACTCTGAGACGAGCGTTCAGACAGTGGGCGCTTAAAAGCCCACATAACATAGTCGCTGTAGTTTGGCATATTTAGCGAGTTTAGTAAATGAAAACAACATTTGTTATAAAATGTTACGTTTGTGGGACCATGGTATAAGCACTTTGCGGAGTAACACCACTCCGCTGCGCGTCGTGGTGTTCTTGACTCCGTGTCGTGCATTATAACCGTCTAATGCACGGCTCCGAGTTTAATGTTTAATCCTTACTTGTAAGGCACATTTAAGTGCACTTTTCACCAACTGTGCACTATAAATAGACTGGCCTTGCCTCAAGTGACTTAATAAAGTTATACTGGTACAGTGCCTTGCGAAAGTATTCGGACCCCTTGAACTTTTCGACCTTTTGCCACATTTCAGGCATCAAACATAAAGATATAATACTGTAATTTTTTTGTGAAGAATCAACAACAAGTGGGACACAATCATGAAGTGGAACGAAATTTATTGGATATTTCAAACATTTCTAACAAATAAAAAACTGAAAAATTGGGCGTGTAAAATTATTCAGCCCCCTTACGTTAATACTTTGTAGCGCCACCTTTTGCTGCGATTACTGCTGTAAGTCGCTTGGGGTATGTCTCTATCAGTTTTGCACATTGAGAGAAATATTTGCCCATTCCTCCTTGCAAAACAGCTCGAGCTCAGTGAAGTTGGATGGACAGCGTTTGTGAACAGCAGTTTTCAGTTCTTTCCACAGATTCTCGATTGGATTCAGGTCTGGACTTTGACTTGGCCATTCTAACACCTGAATATGTTTATTTGTGAACCACTCCATTGTAGATTTTGCTTTATGTTTTGGATCATTGTCTTGTTGGAAGACAAATCTCCGTCCCAGTCTCAGGTCTTTTGCAGACTCCATCAGGTTTTCTTCCAGAATGGTCCTGTATTTGGCTCCATCCATCTTCCCATCAATTTTAACCATCTTCCCTGTCCCTGCTGAAGAAAAGCAGGCCCAAACCATGATGCTGCCACCACCATGTTTGACAGTGGGGATGGTGTGTTCAGGGTGATGAGCTGTGTTGCTTTTACGCCAAACATAACGTTTTGCATTGTTGCCAAAAAGTTCAATTTTGGTTTCATCTGACCAGGGCACCTTCTTCCACATGTTTGGTGTGTCTCCCAGGTGGCTTGTGGCAAACTTTAAACGACACTTTTTTATGGATATCTTTAAGAAATGGCTTTCTTCTTGCCACTCTTCCATAAAGGCCAGAGTTGTGCAGTATACAACAGGATTGTTGTCCTATGGACAGAGTCTCCCACCTCAGCTGTACATTTCTGCAGTTCATCCAGAGTGATCATGGGCCTCTTGGCAGCATCTCTGATCAGTTTTCTCCTTGTATGAGCTGATCGTTTAGAGGGACAGCCGGGTCTTTGAAGATTTGCAGTGGTCTGATACTCCTTCCATTTCAATATTATCGCTTGCACAGTGCTCCTTGGGATGTTTAAAGCTTGTGTGTCACAGAGCAGGTGCATTTATACAGAGACTTGCTTACACACAGGTGGATTCTATTTATCATCATTAGTCATTTAGGTCAACATTGGATCATTCAGAGATCCTCACTGAACTTCTGGAGAGAGTTTGCTGCACTGAAAGTAGGGGGGCTGAATAATTTGCACACCCAATTTTTCAGTTTTTTATTTGTTAAGAAAGTTTGAAATATCCAATAAATTTCGTTCCACTTCATGATTGTGTCCCACTTGTTGATTCTTCACAAAAAATTACAGTTTTATATCTTCATGTTTGATGCCTGAAATGTGGCAAAAGGTTAAAAAGTTCAAGGGGGCCGAATACTTTCGCAAGGCACTGTATTTAAAGATGTTGATTCAGCGAAGTTCCCACTTTCTACGTTCACACATTACAGTGGAAGAGGAAGTTAAAATTGAGAAATTGAAAGTACATTGAAAAGATGGTTGTGTTTGGTCCTATTTGCGCGTTATGTTTAGTTTAGAGCTAGTTATAGTCTAATTTATTTTCTTCTTCCCTAAAGTTGATTAGCCTTATTTTGCATTCATGCATATTGTATTAAATTAGTCTTTATTGGTCTCTTGCAAAATGTACATACGTGGGTGAAGGTGGGAGGGACGGCACGCAAAAGGAACATTTAGGGTTTTTGTGGTCTGTATTTATGCTTGCTTCCTTGTGCGAGTAAGCCACCTCAGACACATTTTATTGGTATGGACATTGGTTCATTTTGATCTGTCTGAACTGCGAACGAAGCCTCAGGGCCATTTGAAAAGTTTAGATCGTTGTTTTGTTGAAGTTTGTTAAGGACAAAAAGCCACTACAGTTGTAATGGCAGAAGAAAATATCTACGCCAACGTCCCCAGAACAGCAAGACAACTCAAAGGTGAGACTGGAATTTACAACACATGTACTTCAAGTTTTTATTTTACGATGAAGCCATATCCATATGTAAGGTTTGTATTTTTAAACTTGAATTACTAAAAATGATATGAACAAACTTTCAGTTATATCTTTCTAAATGAAAATTGCTTTAAGGGTGAAGTCTTGTGCATGGATTTGTAAACATACTGAAAATGATTAAAATGAGTCAGATCATCTTTAGTATCAATGCATGAGTTCTGTTTGAGACACTGCTGGTTTATCTAATGAAGATAGTAACTAAGGGGGAGCTGAGGATAACGTACAAAATCAAGTCAAACAGACCTAAACCCTGAAGACTAGCACATTCTCTGCTCCGGCCTCAGCAGCTCTACAAATAAAAACTGGTTTCTGTGTCTTGTTTTGACCATTTCATCACTTAAGGTCTAGGGTTAGATAAAGAAGTTGATCTCATTGTTTCATTAATTGTTAAAACTTGGTCGTTTTCTTCAGACTTTGAAGTTGAAGCTCCACAGAGAAGACCAAAGGTGACAGTAAAGAAAGTGGCTCTGGCGGTGGTCATTGTGCTACTTGTGACTGCTGTTGCCACTTGTGTTGGAGTCATCGGTGAGTTACACTTTACTGCTGCTGCTGTTGTACTGTTAACACATATGTCTGTTTTCTCAGTGCATTATAACAGGGCATCCAAAATAAACACAGAGACAATGGCAGAAACTACAAATGTCTCAGGTAAGATCCAATATATGATCAAGTAATTACATAAAATGGAATTGAACTCATATACATATATTTCTGTTTTTTTTTTTATTGTTGTCAGTCGATTATAGCACTGGAATCGAAACAACCTCAAAAGAGATGACCACAGGTAGGAGAAAGATTTAAATTATTTGTTTGGTCATTGAACAATATTAGTTCAGACCATTTTTAGGCCCGAGCGCCATCAGGGCTGGCGAAGGGGCTCTTGTACTCATATAGAGTAGCGGAGCGCACAAAACGAGCGCGAAGCCCTCGCCTCCTCTCAAACATACACTAACGCACTCCTCTCATCGTGCACGTTCCGTGCACGTGCACATGTATCAGAAAACGAATATTGTAATTGGACAGCAGTGTACGAAGCGACCCAGGACCTCTACTATGAGGTAGGAATGTGCGAGCACTTTCTGAAAATATATAGTTCATGGTACCCGCGTAAGCGCGACCATTGTTTCGTTTGGGAATATTATTCATTCCTTCCTTCCTCACCGATCAGAAAAGTCAATTACACCCATGCCATATTTTTCACGGTGTTGCCGTAGCACAACGTCCCATTTTATTCTGATGGAAAAATGTTAAACTCCATAATTCAGCGAGAAGTGAGGAATCAAAGGTTATCCAAAGTACACTGTAAATGCAAACATTGAGCTTACTAGGATACACATTTTAAATATGACTCGTTTTTTTCTCAAAAAATTGATCTTACTTGCAAAAACATAGTATAGAGCCTGTTTAGACACCACACTTGGAAAGGGCATTGAGAGACACTGGACCATTTCAAGTAAACTCTACTTTAGTCTGTTTTAGCGCTATACCATGCCAGGACGCTAGGTGGTGACATGGAGCACTCCAGTCAGTTTGTACTGCACCCTGTGCTGTGCAAGTGCAGAACTAGTATTTGAATTTGAAAACCAGAAATGTCTCTTCAAATGGAGTGGAAAACACGGTGGAAACTGCTCATTTTACCATGTAAGTAAGATATTAAAACTTTGATGTAAATTATGCATTTTGTGAGAGAAAGAAACACGAAGTAGCCTATATAGAATAGGCCAAGTATATTTAGTTAACTGTGATTTTTGACTGCAGTGCATTTTTACTGTCATCTTAAAGCGCTTTTAAAAGAGTTACTAACATTTGATTTGGGAACATTATTTTTAAAGATCTGTTTTCTTTTATGCTTGGTTTCAGAAACAAATATACAAAGTTGCTAACAATACAACATCTTTGACTTACTGTATGTCTTTTATTTTATCTAAATATTGTTTGTGTTCTCTCTCTTTTAGGTGACTGATATTGTAAGTATTCCATATTTTGTATGAAGTTGAAAAGAAAGCATAACTGAAATACACTCTCATAGTCAAACTGTTTTCATCAGGTTCAAAGAGATTCTGAATTCTCATGTAAAACCTGAAATATCCTTTGCAGTCAAAGCATCTAAAACGACCATTAACAAAGGAGCAGCTGTAAACAGTCATGATTTTCTCCCAGCACATGAATCAACAAGTAAGGGGTTTTCTGCATTTGTGTAACTAATTTGAAATAACTTTGATATTAAGTGAATTGACTTTTGGGTATCTTTTGTTTTGTAAGTGCCAGGATGCCACAATGTAGTCCTGAAGTCTCTGCTAGTCTTGAAAATTGACACACCACTTGCTATTGATCTGCTCAGTAAGTATTTATTTTACTCATGATCTTATACAGTTGACACTGTTCGGTCAAAATAATGTGAATAAATACAAACACCTATATGTTAGATTTATTTCTGTTACAACCGCTGATATATCTTACCATTTTAATAAAACCTGTGTTCTTTTCACAACAGGATTCAGAGACGTGAGAGACTTCTTTTAACAGCAGCTACAACACATGAGACCTTCAGCCTATGACAAACCTTCTGGAGGGACCTGATGTTATGGACACTATGCATGAACTCAAGTTTTTCACCATCTCTTGGGGACTTTGTTCACTCAACGTGGACCAAGGTATGAAGACTAGTTTCATGAATTCGGAAGAGACAGTTCATCTGCACCTGACAACAAACAACATTACATTTCTAGTGTAAATCATTGCATCTTCTCCTATGTTTTAAAGGGGGGGTATTATGTAAAATCGACTTTTTCAAGCTTTATATCATGTTATTATGTCATTCCCTCATTAAACACATGCCTGGAGTGTTGCCTTGGCTCATTCACATATTTTTGAGTAATCAGTAAAAACGTAGACGGCAGCCATTTTAGGTGTAGCTATGCCTCAGTCCTCCTAGGAACGCCCCCACCTCTTGGAGACTCCTCTGGACCTTTTGTCACCAGCCAAGCCACCAACCACTGCTCCTCAGCTCAGCAGAGCCCCCTCCCCGCACAGTGTTGTTTAAATGCCACAGCAGTGTGCTGAAGGGGGCGTGTCGGAAAGCTTCTTAAAGAGACAGAGGCCTATTTCAAGACGTTCAGTACAGCCATTTTGAGAGAGCAATTTTATTCAAGGCAGTTATTTAATTTACTGCATATACAGACCAACAGAAGGTTACGTTATAATTGTAGTATGCTATAGACTGGTGCTATGTGATTGAAAAAAGCATAATACCCCCTCTTTAACTCTAATAGTGTCTATTTCAGTGCAATACATCACAATACGTTTTGATTTGATTTCACTGCTCAGTTCTAGAAAAAAAAATCAAACGATTTTACTTGAAGTTGATACTGCTAATGCCAGTGTAATACTAAACTTTAATATTTTAACTCTATTTTATTAATTGTATTATCTAGTTATTATTATTATTAATAATAATAATAATAAGGAAGTATTGCAGTTTTATTTTGTAATTTAAGATGTTTTATTGATGTTAATTCACAGTTCAAAAATAACTTTCTGTTCAAGTGTAATAAAAAATATTCATTCTACTCAAGTGTGTCCTGTAATTTGCAATGTGTGAATGATATGAAGTTAAGTTTTTTTTTAATCTGTAGAGTATTGCATGCAAGTCCAGTTATTGTCACTTAGACAAACTTACTATGTCCAAGTTAGCACTACTAGGATAAGCGTAGTTAACCAAGTTAACTAAACTAGTATATTCATAATATACTGTATAAGAAGCGAAAGTGTAAAATAAAATGGTACATCCTATTTAGTTTAACTTGTGTACCTTGAGTTCACAATACTTGTATGCTAACAGTATAGTTGAATTATGAAGACAAGTGTTCCTGTACAAGATATTTCTTGTGCATCCGGTTTCCTGGTTTCTACCAAGTAAACTTTACTTATTACAATTTACAGTGTACTTGGATAACCTTTGTGGATTTTCTGCAGCGCAGCCGCAACCCTAAGTAAAATGTAAAAATATGCTTCAGTTTGCAGATATAGTGTGATAGTGTGATACAAATTCATACTAATTTTTACTAATCTGGGAAAGATAATCAGCTTTATGATAAACACACAATTATAAGAAATAAATGAAGTTTCCGAGGCACATCTGGATTTAGAGTTTCTTTTATTCAAACGCCGACGCGTTTCGACCCTTGGTCTTTGTGACATTAGATGCATTTTCAATGCAGTTAAAACCTGTATTTTTCCTCAAATCACCACCATTATTCAGTTATTATTCATTTATTACACTGGTTTACAGCAAAGTTTTGTGAGCTGATTGTGGACAATTTTGATGTGCTGAATCCAATAATCACATTGGTTTGGCTCAATCAGGTCAATATTTTACCCCTCGGCCAAATTTGTCCGAAGGATATTGTAATGTCTTCTGTCCTGGTAACTGTCTGCCCACAGTTAGTGGGAGACTGAGGCTGGTCAAAACATAATGTGCATTAGCGCATGTATTTTGACCAGGACCAGGACTCTGTGAAAAAGAGATTTTTAATCTCAGTGGGACTTTCCTGGTTTAATAAAGGTCAAAGCAGCTGTGCTTACAAACTAGTGTGTGTTGGTGACAAAGCTATACAGTATACAGGCACTTTTATTATTCCAAGATTCAAGAGATTTATTGTCATTGTCACAGAGAACAACGAAATTATGTTTAGAGCATCAACACTGTCATAGTTTGATGTAATGTGCCAAAATTATTTGATACATAAATTCTCTTCTTACTGACAAAAACATACGACAGAAATCTTTTGTGGAAAGTGGATGGGGCTGGTTGTAACAGAGAAAGTAAAAGTCATGTGCCTATAGCGCAAAACCTGACCTGATACAAAAATGTATCTCATTTTCCGATTCTGCTTTGTAAAAAAACGTTGTATAGCCATTAAATATTTTAGAAAACCATACAAAGTATTGTTTTGTAACCAAGTGTTATTTCTTTTCTGGTGACGTTTGAAAATAACATGAACAACGTGTGCCCTACAGTATCAGTCCCAACTTATCCAAACAACGTGGCCCAATGTGATGAGGACTGGGAGCTCCATGGGACAAAATGCTATTATTTCTCTCCACTTTCGGCCAAATTGCCATGGAAGGAAAGCAGAAAGATGTGCCAGAGGCTCAAGGGAGACCTGGTGAAGATCGAGAGCAGAGAGGAGCAGGTATGCACCCAAAAAATACAGGACACAGTGTAGTCAAGGAGAGGTTGAAACGAACTTAAAAGTGCATATCATGCTTTTGTAATTATAACGTGATGGGGAAATGCATATTGCATATGCATATTATAAATCTAGGTGCAACGCCGTGGGAACTTATTTTGGTCAGGGGGTGCTGAGGGACAACATTGCGCCCAAACACGCTTATTCTGTGCTTATTTCCTAGTAATATTACTTGCAATACCCTAACTATCCACCAGGGGGTGCTGCAGCACCTTCAGCACCCTGGGTTCCACAGGTTTTGGCACCATACTAAATTTATTTCAAACATATATAGGTATATGTTGTCCTCCTGGAGTGTTTTTTCTTCTCTGAAATACATTTGGGTGGCTTGAAACAAGAAGTGATTATTCATCACTTCCTGTTTCCTGTTTTCATGAGGTTTGTGAGGTGACACATGGGCCAAATTCTTTATAGATAATCCTCCTTTATAGATAATCCTCCTGCAATGCATTTTTCCAATGCATTGCAGGAGGTCAATACATTCTTTACTCATATTTACCATGCAGGGGCACCAATGCATCTCAAGAGCACTGTATATACTCTAAATTGTAATGTTATTTTGTAGGAATTTTTAGATGGTAAACTGCAAACAGAGATGATTCATGAAGAGGATAAATTTTGGATTGGACTGACGGATTCTGAGGCTGAAGGGCAGTGGGTGTGGACCGACGGCTCTCCACTAAATTCAAGGTGAGACTTTAGACAAAGATTATAGGTTGGCTGGTGTTAGATCGGTGCTGCTGAGTGACTTTTAAGTGAGGAACTGCTCACTTGTTCTTTTTTTTTTTTAGCTTAGCATTTTGGGCTGACAATGACGACAACAAGGAGCCGGACAACTGGACAGTGGAGGATCCTGAGGGAGAGGACTGTGTGAGAATGGGCCAAAAACCATTCATCGAAGGGTTGAAATGGTGGTATGACCGATCGTGCCAAATACAACATCGGAGTATTTGTGCAAAAACAGCAAAAATACTTTAGGCATGAAACAACAATGTTATAATGTTGTGTGGATAATCAAACGTCACCGTTTGGTCGTTCCAAACTTTACTTCACTTTCCAAGGTAACTAAAGCCGTCATCATTTTATAGTAAAACATACGTGAACTCTCTCTGTTTACCCCTTGTCTTTTCCACGTTTTTGGAGATAATGATTGCCGAACTTATAGTGTCATTTTTATATGAGAAGCTGTTGGACTGAATGGAAGCTTTTTAATGATAATTGATTGTCATATATATTTTTTATTTGTATTGATCTTTTATTTGTTGAAGTAGTTGTTTTAGACCCAAACAGATCAGGTCTCCAAAGAACACAATCTTTGTTTGTTTGTTTGTTTTAGACATGTGGTTCAGACTTTTATACCTTCTGCTTTTCACCGCAGCTTGTCCTTTTGTAGTAACGCAGTGCTTCCACAAGAGGGAGGCACGCTTCTACACTTCTCTTTAGGCTCCTTGCTCTAAAAGTGTTGTAGAAAAACTGATTAACAGCAAACTGCATAGGCTACTTAGTATATTAATCCACCCTGTATATTAATATTTGTATACTTTTGCAGGTTGTTATAGCTTTTTACTTCTTCTCTCTCTCTGAAGTCACCAGCTGGTTATACTGCTTTGTAACTAGGAACAACGGCAATAAAAGCCTTTTCTTTGAGACAACTTCTATGCTTTGGCTATAGGGGAGACCGGGTATGGTTGTAACATGGGGAGAGTTGTAACACCACCAATTCCACCATTCAGGGATAAGATAGGAGTCAAATGATCATATCAGTGTTTACCCACTTCCTCCCTGATCCCACATGGTGATTGTCAAGATTGTAAACAGGTTCAGGCAGATTCTATAGAGAAAAAAATACTTTGAGGTAAGAAAGTAAATTTTTTGACCAAGACTATATTTTGTTTAGTGCTTATACTATTGCACACAAAACCACATGACTTACATTAGATTAAATGGTAGTTTCTTAGGCAAAATGTGATGCACATTTCTCCTGTTAATTTCAAACCATTATGCTGATACAGCTCACTAAACAATGGCTTACGGGGTGGGGATGGTTGTAACACAATCATCCCCTATATAAGGTTAATAACACTTACTTGATTTTAATACTTTTACAGAATGCCTACACAGTGTTTAGTGGTGGTGTCCCGGCAGAAACGCCTTTACTTAGATCCTACAATATGATGTGTGTCACTAAACTCTCCTGATGGACTTTAATTAACACTAAGCATGTTTCTTGACTTTGTCTTAATCAATGTATTGATACCATAAATGTTTCATTTAAAAAAATATTTTTACAACTGGTGCAGGGTTTGTGGGGTGGTGCAGTCTACATTAAGTTTCTTTTACAGTCCCACCTTGTGTGGTCCAATGTAACGCAGGCTGGGAGCTCAATGGAACAAAGCGCTATTATTTCTCATCAAATAACGATCAACTGGACAAACAGAGACATGTGTCAAAGCCTGAGTGGAGACCTGGTGAAGATCTAGGAGCAGGTATGTTAAGAGAGAGGCTAATGTAAATATGTCCTTGTGGTTTTGTAAATGTGTGCTCAGTAAGCAGTCATTAGGAGGTAAGTTTTGGATTGGACTGACAGACTCACAGACAGAGGGTCAGTGGAAGAGGACGGACGGTTCTCCACTGAACCAAAGGTGGGACATGAAATAACATCTTTTACAAAGCAAAGCAGCTACTTTGAAGTCCCTTGTGACTCTTCTTTTCAAACTTCATCTTTCAATTTTCAAATGTACAACTAAACAATTAATTAATAAATCTAAAGTTTTTTTAATCATGTTCAGTTTAACATTTTGGTGGAAAGAACCAGACGACTGGAAAGAACCTAATGCTGAATTCCTTGAAGGAGAAGACTGTGTCATTTTGCTTCAAGAAGAATGGCTCCTGTAGGGGAAATGCTGAGCAGATGTTTACAGTGGTTATTCACAAAAGTTCATCTGTGAAAAAGAAACAACCTGTGTGTTAAAATAATCTAGAGTGAACTGAATAAGGCTGTGCATACTATGGTCATTCAGCGGCACGGTAGTACAGCGGTTAGAGCTCGTGCTTCACAGCTAGAAGGTCTAGGGTTCGATTCCCACCTCGACAGGGCCTTTCTGTGTGGAGTTTGCATGTTGTGCCTGTGTATAGGTTTCATCTGGGTACTCTGGTTTCCCCTACCACTAAAACATGTAGCTACATTAGGTTCCAATCTGGGGCCAACACTCCCCTGAAAAAGAGGGTCTCAAGTTGGACTAATTTATGTCTAAACTTGGTGTAACCATATCCGAACCAGATAAGAAGGAAAGCAAGCTTAAAGGCATTAATAATCGATCAAACTATTTAATTATCACTTGGGGAAGCCCAAGTAGCACCAGTGGTACACGAGCCACAGTTTGAGAACCACTGCCCTACAGCAACAATAATGAACCTTTAAATAATCAAAGAGGTGAATGATAAGAACTACATTTTTTGTCAGATATCTTTATCAATTTCTTATAATTTGACATTTCTAAAGGTTTTCCACAAGAAGCTCCTCAGAGGAGGACAAAGGTGACAGAGGAGAGTCATCAGTGAGTTAGACTTTAGTGGTTTTAGTCCAGCTACTTCTACAAACACCACTGTTCACTGAGGACGTGTGAATGCTCTTTTCATAGCAGGTGTTTGGATTATGAGCAAATGCACCGAGGTCCATGAGAAGAAACTCCTGACAGTTCTCAGCTTTTTAATCCACTTGATCATATTCATGCATTTATACAAGTCCCATATTAAGTTGGCTGCACTTAATTCTGATTTTAAGACATTTTTTTCCATGTGTGATTTAATGAGGATTGGTCTAAATGTCTCATGTCTCCTAGGAATACTATTCTTCTATCTTCTACTGCGACTAGAAACCCTCCTGTAACTTCTACTGTCATGACTACAAGCCAATTATTCAGTTATTAGTCTCTTTCTAATGCAATGACTTGATTACTGTTTGCCCTCAGTGTATTACAGCCCACTCAGAAATACCTCTGAAGCATCGACAGAAACCACAACTGTGGTTGATTTTGTATAATGAAACAAAATCAACTACTGTTAAACTGAACCTTTATTAAGTAAAATAACACAAAACTATATTATTAGCATTTGATATTTGTCTCAGCAACAACCAAACAGAAGACAGGTAGGATAATAATCTTTGGATTAATATTATAAACCTATTAATTCTTCTCTGTTTGGCCAATAAACCGCTCATTCGCAAAGTTAAAAAAAACATACAAACATTAAAAACATTATTTCTTATTGATTTACATTAATATCAGCGTAGACAGATTTTATCACTGAAAACACTGCTTTTCGCAAATTTTATTTATACATATATATTTTTACAAAATAACCGATGCCATGTTCATAGGCCTTATAGCTAACAGCTAATTCGCAGACCTGGTCCCTAAGACATAGAAATACATAATACATTTACATAAATCATTTCAACCTGGACATAGACAAAAGCAGTGATTAGGAGATTTATTGACATGTGTATTAGTTTTGGCAATCAGACCCCGGCGGTAGACATCGATGAATAAGTCAGTGTAGGTAAACAGCTTGGAGTTAGGGATGTCTTAACCGGAGCCTGGACACTGGTGGTGGTATAGGAGACCCGTGGAGGATGCAGCAGGTAGAAGCCGTGGACGGAAGAGGAGGAGATGGGGTGGAGGCGGGTCGCAGCGCAGCTGGGAAGCGAACGGATCATGATTGCTGGGGCTTAAAAGCGGGACCAATGGCGATGATTGGCTGCTATGGAGGTGTGGCTCTGACGCTGATGTGGAGGTGTGGCCCTTTCAGGAGCGATCATTGGCTGGAGGTCGATGACGCTGAAGTTTGTCTACCAGGCTGAATTAACGCCTAGGCTTCATTACAATTAATACAAAAGGCAATAAAATATTATACACTTCTGTTGTGTCCACAAGTTTGATTCAGTTTGAGCCATTGTTTAACTTTACTTTTAGACTCATTCAGGTCTGTTAAAGTTTTCAGATCAGCAGGTAAAGTATTCCAGATCTGTGGCCCTTGTACGCTGTCTGTCCAAAAGCTGTTTTGCATCTGGCTGGTCTGCAGTCTCCACTGACAGCGCCCCTTTTGATGATCCCGTGAGCTGCACATTTTTCAATCATCCCTGCAGCGATATCCGGAGCGAGGTTGTTGACACATTTAAAAACAAATTTCACAAAAGAGTACTTATTAAAATAGAACAATTATGAGCCTCTGTTATACTGACAAGTCGTTTTTCTTTTACAGTCCAACCTTGTGTGGTCCGATGTGACGCAGGCTGGAGGCTCAATGGGACAAAGTGCTATCATTTCTCATCAAATAGATTAAACTGGACAGAGAGCAGAGACATGTGTCAAAGGCTCAGAGGAGACCTGGTGAAGATCGAGAGCAGAGAGGAGCAGGTACTGACCAATGACCACAGACCTGTTGTGAAAGAGACTAATCTGGGCTTCTCCATGTGTGGTTTTAGAAATTTGTGTTCAGTCAACTGATAAAGATTGATTGGTTCTGGATCGGACTGACAGACTCTGAGACAGAGGGTCAATGTAAGTGGACGGGCGGCTCAAAAAAATCGTTTTCCAGTGTAATTTTGAGCAATCACAGTCTGTTTCCCACAACTTAATAACTCGCACCGAAACATCTTGGGCTTCCTGTATAAGGGCATAAATTCTAGAAACAACCTTTATTCGATTTTTTATCGCGTTGTGCGCTGGATGAACAGGAGGTAAGGTATCCCACGGGACACCATATGTGCGCATTGCGGTTCGTGATTGTAAATAAAAGAAAAAGGGTGTTCCAGGTAAGTTATATTTCTTCTGGAGTTCTTGGAAGGTCAAAAGGCCCGTAGAATTGCATATATCACCCAGAATATATCATTGCTCCACTGAGGAAACCAGATTGGAGAATGTCCAATTATTAAACCATAATTTGAGAAAACTGGGGAATGAAAGAACCATTTTGATTTATTTTTGCAATGATTATTTAAATTATTCCATACTTTAATGACTTCAGTTATAATAGATCCATATTTTATACATACTGTATGCTTGGAGAGATGTTAGAATAGGCAAGGCAAATTTATTTATACCGCGCATTTCGTACATAAGGCAATAGAATAGAATAGATAAAATCTTGGAGGATGTATAATATTTTGCTCCAGATGCTTCCAGGAAGCAGATGAGGTAGAGTTTAGCCACAGAGATAAAGGTCTTAAAATAGCTGCCCAGTGATACCATTCTAAATTTGGTATTCCAAATCCTCCATCACTTTTTGGTTTCTGTAACACAGATAACTTAACTATGTGTTTCTTGTTTTCCACATGTGTAACTTCTCCCAGTAGCCCTTGGCGGGTGAGAGGAGAATCATTGAACTTATAAAATTGATCCGAGGGAGTATACTCATTTTTATAGTTGAAATGCGTGCAGAAAATGATAGAGGAAGGGAATCCCATCTTTGTAAATCAGCATCTACCTCTCTGGCAACCCTATCATAGTTATTTTTGGCAATATCTATTAATACAATGGGTAAATATCAACTCTGAGATATTTAATTTTCTGAACCACTGGTATATTAAGCGTGGGGGAAGGTACCGTCCATTACATGTAAGGGAAGAAGAGCAGATTTCCCCCAATTGACCTTGTAACCAGAAATTGTGCTGAAAGTGTTGAATAGGGAGATGGGGGACAGAATGAGCAATATCTTCTATGTATAGTAAAATATCGTCGTATAGGGCTATAAAATGAGGTGTACTGAAGATCGAGATTGGGCGGTGAACAACTGATTGGCGGAGTGCCTGTGCTACAGACTCCAAACTAAGAGCAAACAGAAAAGGCGACAAAGGGCAGCCTTGACGCGAGCCATGAGCTATTTCAAAGGGTTTGGAGAAAGTGTTTCCTGAAAGAACCACTGCCCTTGGATTTGTATATAATACTTTAATCATTGAAATAAATGGCATGCCAAAACCCATACAATGTAAAACGGCCCATTAAAAATCCCACTCAAGTCGGTCAAAAGCCTTCTCCGCGTCTAATGAAAGGACAGCTGCTGAGTCAGACTTTGGCGTATGTTCTACTATATGTAGAAGGCGATGCATATTGTCGGATGCAAGACGGTTTTTAATGAACCTGTCTGAGCTATATGAATCAATTTGTTAATTTGCACTTCCAGTCTTTTGGATAGGACTTTGGCATACAGTTTAATATCAGTATTTAATAAAGATAGTGGTCTGTAACTTGAACCGTCTGTTGGATCCTTGTACTTTTGTAACAGTAAAGAAATTATTGCAGTGTTGGTCTGTATATTAAATGCATCTATTGTTATTGAGAAGTGGATCATATCCAGGAAAAGGGGACCTAGTTGAGACCAGAAACTCAAGTAGAACTCCGGCGGTATACCATCTATCCCGGGTGATTTGCCCAAATTCATAGTTTTAAGAACTTTAAGAAGCTCTGACAGTGAAATTGGCGACTCTAAATTGAGGCGGTCTTGCTCTGAGAGCGTGGGAAGGTGTAAAGGGTTTAAAAATTGTAAGTGGCTTGTTTGTTAAATTTAATTTCTGATGAATATAAAGACCTATAAAATTCTGCAAAGCAATCATTCACTTTGTTGGGGTTTGTATGGAGTTTCCCTGTTTGGGATTTTACAGCAGTTATATTGGCACGATTTTCGCAGGTCTTGAGTTTCATAGCTAATAATTGACTTGGCTGTGCATCATTTAGATACAGTATTGTCTAGTTCTGTGGAAATCTGCCCTTGTTTTAAGTAGCTGGTTGAGTTCTTTATTGAGTAATTCTCTTCTGAGAACTAAGTCTGAGGAAGTATTAGAGTTTGTCAGCATAATCTATTTATAATCTACTAATATTTGAATATGATGTAGCCTAGATTTGTTTAGGTTAGAGGGAAAGCTAATGATTTTGCCTCTGAGTATAGAGACAATAATATTTAATAATTGAGTTCCAACAAAGATTGACCTCAATCATAGATTTAATCTTAAGAAACGTTTAAATGAACTTTGAATTACATCTTTTAAAAGCACTGTCTCTGCCTATTTTTATTTTTTACAAACTTATCTGTGTGTCCTTTGGTTTTATTATTGCTTTTGGTTTGATTCTGGTTATTGGTTATCTTTAAGTTTCTACCAGGTCACAATTGGATGGTGACATTGCCAAACACTCTATGTTCACACATTACAGTGAAAGAGGAAGTGACAATTGATCCCAAGAAAGGATAAAGAAGAACACTTCCTTTTTTTCTCAGAAGGCACATTGAGACATGTACTCCACCCGTCTCACTCACAAAGCCGTCAGAATCACCAAGGACCCTACGCACCCATCACACAGTCTCTTCAAGGTAATGTCTTCAGGGAGGAGACTGCAGAATCTACGGGCCAGGTCCAGTCGACTTAAGAACAGTTTCATACACAAGGCCATCAGGAAGCTGAACTACCTGTACTCCCTCCCACCCCCCGCTCCAAAATCAAGGATGAGAGAAATCTAATTTCAAATCATTCACATGGTTTGGCAAATAAAAAATCTTGAATCTTGAATCTTGAGAAGATGGTTGTGTTTTTTAGAAATTTGTGTTCGATCAACTGATAAAGGGTGATCGGTTCTGAATCGGACTGACTCTGACTCTGAGACAGAGGGTCAATGGAAGTGGACGGCGGCTCTCCACTGGACCAGAGGTGGGACGTGAACATTAAGATTTAAACTTCCTGAATCCAGTTTCAAATTGTTATGTGACAACACTATAATCTCCTTTAAGGTTCAACTTGATCTTTCAAATTTCCATAATGTAAAGAAGTAAATAAGTCATTCAAAATGTTGATTTTTGTTTCTCTTTAGTTTAACATTTTGGATGATGGAGCCAGATAACTATGATGTTATTAACCCCGAAGGAGAAGACTGTGTGATAATTCAGCTTCAACCTGGACTCTCAGAGGACAGATGTTGGGCTGATGTTTCCTGTAGTGATCCACAACGGTTCACCTGTGAAAAAGAACCAACTTGTAAATTCTTGTAGCATACATATTTTCAAAGGGTCGACGTTTACTAAATATCCGTTACAGGCTACTGCACGTCTTTAATGAATGTAGTGGTTTCAGACCGTTTTCTCTGTTAGGCTGTTTTCACACATGTTGGAGCTTTGTAGGTCGCCTCGAGACCGCCTTAGCTCCAACTGCATTTACTCCAAAGTTAGTTAAGTCCGTGTTCACACACGCTCGCACAAAACATCACAACATCAGCCACGTAACAACGATCAGCTGTTCAACAAACTTATTGCCATGACAACGGGCATCGACCTGTCAATGTCCTGACACGCACGCACGTACAGGCACACTCTCCGATGTTACGCGGTGGTCACTCCTCTCCCTCGTGGTTGAAGTGAGGGACGGTGATATATACGCAAAGTGCGGAGAAATGTACTGTAGTGTAATCAGCACATGGAGAGGAAAGTTTCACTGCAGCAGGAAGGGAAAGACAGGAAAGAGAGGCATACCTGATGATTTAAAGTTAATCCATTTTTCCTCCTCTTTCTTCGTGCAAAAAAGAGGCATCAAAGCGAGAATAGTTCACCAGAGGTCGGCCGCATTCACACGCAGAGGGCGGCTCAGGCCGAGACCACCTGTTTCAGCCGCAGTCGGAGCGGCTGTTTAGACCGGCTTAAAGTGCTGCGGTTAGATTCACACTGACCCTAAAGTCCCGCATGGGGCCGAAAGTCCCTTTAAGTCGACCTAACTAGAGCCTGTATGAAAACGCCCTTAATCACTTCTGTTTTATTTACGGGATAATACTTCAACTTTATAAACTGTTTTCCATTGGGGAAAATTCTCGCCTGATGAACTTCCTGTAATAACATTAAAAAATGCTTTTAAACAACATTAATGATTGTATCTTTATTTCAAGGATCGTTTTTAACCTCTCAATTCCCACTTTAACACAGTGGCCCTCATTTATCAACATTGCGTAAAAAAACGGTGTATGCGTAGGTGTATTTGCGATATACGCCAGAGGGCGCGTGACATTTATGAACCTGTGCTTTCCGCTCAGATCTGATCGTACGCAAGCGCTGCTGATAGTAAATGCCACGGAGAAATCCTAGCGTCATTTGAATGAAACGCCCAAAAATATTCATGTATGAGGAGGCCTCACCCACGGGTTTTACGGCAAGCACGCACGAAACACGGCAAAAAAGAGCATTTCTCCAACCAGGAAATGATAAATAGTTGTTTTTAACACAACAAATATGATATTTTTGCACATGAGGAAGATTAAAAAATCTGTCAATAACCCACGTTAACCAGCTGCGGCGCCAGACATTTGTCCCAGGGGTGCTTAGGGGGTGCTGAGGGCTTTCTTGGGGGTGCTCACAAAAAAATTCATTTTTGGGGCAATTAGACAACATAACATACATAATAAACGCGCGTGCACCCACAAATGCGTAATTTTCGGCGTCCGAAAGAACGGAACAGCAGTGTTTGGGCTGCAAAGGCGTCGTGAGCTGTCAAAGTGCTGTATGGAGAAGGAGGACGCTCTGGACCTGCCTCGAACACAGTTAATGTTAAAGTTGAGCTGATTATCAGACGGAGGCCCACGACGTGAGAGAAGAGCAACACGCTCATGACTTAAGTGAACTTTCCGCGTTGTGCGTAATTTCCTCGTCCAGACTGTTTCTCGCTGCTGGAGGACTCGCAATGTTCTTGTGCTTTAGGTTCAGCCGCGCTCACGTCGCTGTATCAAAAGTGCACAATAATAACCTCTGATTTGTGTTCAGAGCCAGAGCAGCAGAGTCTGACTTTATAACATCAGTCTAACTTCAGCTCATTGATTAAATTTAGTGAATGACTGTAATAATGACCCTGGAGTCAGACTCAGCCCGACTCCTGCTGTCGCCGAGCGTGCGCTCTGACGCACGGCCGCATTAACATCACACTGGGCCTCGGACAAAACCCCGTCCTTTAGTTGGAATTAAACCTGTCCTACTCACTCCTTTTCATGTTAAACGTCCGAGGGATGTTTCTAGAGATAACTAGTGCTCCATTGATTTAGTGGCCACAATCTTTGGGGGTGCTTTGGGGGTGCTTTGGCAATCTCAGGGGGTGCTCAAGCACCCCCTAGCCCCCCCTGGCGCCGCCCCTGACGTTAACCATATAGCCAATCCAAGATCACATTTACTAAATAAAAGGGGGGAAAAGAAATAGGCTAATAATAAAAAGTGACCTTTATAAGGAGTAGGCCTAAATAGCCTATATAAAAAAGGGTATAAAATTAGACCAAATTAACAAAAAAAGCATGGACATAACGCTGCAGTACAGACTCAGGACCCTGAACCAGCGAAAAGCAGCTGTCAGCTCCGCGGACTCAGCGCTGGAGCCGGGCAGGACTACGCTCTTTCGGCCTAAAGCAGAGCTTTCCTCCGGGAGGAAACAGGTGCGCGGAGGGCTGACAGCCTAAAGAACCCGTCCGGACCAAAGACAGCCCTACGAGACGTGCTTCGATCATTCCTCTGATGAGAGGAGAGCCCGCGGTCACCAGACCCTGTGCGCCGCTCATACCCGGACTTTACGAACCCGTCCGGACCGAGGAAAGCTGTGGAGCTGTCGAAGGATTTGTTTGACGCCCGTGCTACTCGTGAACACGGAATACGGTCCACAGACTCAGCGCTCAAACCAACCAGAACACGGAGGATGGCCTCGCGCAGACCCAGGTGAGTCCCGGTGTTCCGGTACACGGCTGCAGCCGCGGGTGTGAGGCGGGGAATCCACACAAAGTTTGCGCAGCAGCGGTATTTTGTTAAAAACAAAAAACGAAACATAAATATAAAAAACACCATAAGCGTCTCTGGTCCAGGCTGAGCCTCTGCGCTCGGCCCGTGGCGTGGAGGAGCATGTCGATGCAGCACAACATTGAATCAAGTCTGCCCATAAACATTAACGCTGTAGCCTTGTTTCATGTTTAAATCACTAATGAGGATGGGGGGGGGGGGGGGGGGGGGGGGGGGGGTTCATTCACTCCATGCTGATAAGCTACATTTGTAGCCACAGATTCCTCTGGGGTAGACTGACAGAAGCAAGGCTGCACACATCTGCGCCAACGGTCCTCCGACCACCATCAACCACTCACACATAGGCATTGGGTCAAGTGTCTTGCCCAAGGACACAACGACAGTCTGCACCTGCAGGAGCCAGGATTCGAACCCCTGACCTTCCGATCATGAGACTACTCTACCATCTGCGCCACTGTCGACCAGCTGTTAGCCATGTTGTTATGCTATATCCTTATCACAGAGTGTTTTTTGGCTTCATTCATGCAGTTCTCAGTAATCCTCCTGAATCCTGCTCTCTGAGCAGCTGCTCCGCCCTCTCCTGGTAAACGACTGACTTGTTCCATTCTGACGTCAGATATGAACAAGGAAATGCTCGACGTCTGTAATGTAATGCCTTATGGCCTGATTTTAATTTGTAAAACAGCTTTTTCTTTATGTTTGTTGTAAGAAAGAAATAAAGAAAAAAAGGAAGTGTTGGGGCTGGTGAACCAACAAAAAACAATAATTAATCAAGGAAAGCGAGACAAGACAGATTACCTTTTTACTTGCAAGGAGAGACAGACAGAGATAAAGACTCAGTTACAAACGAATCTGGAGCCAATGTCGCCCGTGTCCGCTCTGAGTTCCCTGGTGTCTCACCTTGCATTTTTATTCAGTTTTCACGTCCCTAAGTTACAATAGGCTGCTCTGCCCTAGGGGGTGGGGGGTTTCACGGCAGAGCAGTAAACAAGATATATAAATATAGTACATCCATAACATGTTTCCCTTTTTCCATCCACATCTCGGTCTCGGTTGCTCAATCACATGAGCTTCCTCTTAGCTGTTTTTGGAAACTCGCAAGGTTGCACAATACTTCTTGACCTATTGACCTGCAGATGGGGAAACTGTAACTCAAAGCAGAAGCATTAAAATATCTTTCCAGTCAGCAGATTATGACGTGTAAGATAAGCAAAATATAGAGAATAGCAACATTTATCCAACAGGAAGCAAAGAACAAAAGGAAAAAAAAATTAAGTGCCCGAGGTGTCCGTGCCGAGCTTCCCCTGCGGAGTAAACAAACGCACCCCCTGAGTGTCTGAACAGATGTCATGTAGGGATGGGCGATACCACATTTTTTGGAATCGATACGATACCAATAATTTTGGGATCATTTTTGTCGATACCGATACTGGTCATTTTATATGGGTGAATGTATTTCAATCAATACACATTTCTAAAACTCGTTATTTTATATAATCAATAGGTAAATTAAAATTATATAACTTTGACTGGTTAATTAAACAATGTTAATGTGAAATCAAATACATAAATAAAGAACAGAACAGAACCTAAACCAAAATGATATGGCTGGCTCAGTTCAATCCTCTGCTGCTGTGGACTGCTTTGTGTTAGGGATTTGTTTTGGTCTTTCTGCTCCCCCTCCTTTTCTGTTTCTGTGCAGGGCATGTGTGACAGGGGGCGTGGCTGGCTCCTCCAGGGGAATGAGGCACACCTGAAGTTACTCACTCATTTGGCAGTCTTCAAAACCCTGGTTCTCCCTCCACATCCCTGCCAGATTATTACGTCTACTCGGTAGTGTTCAGTTGATAGTAGTAGCATTGAAAACTCTTTGTTTTTGGATCCTAATATTTTTTCCTTTGCGCAGATCTCCTGGTGCCACTCCTGGAGTCTACCACTCTGCCAGCCAGCCCCCTGTCTCCACTGCCTAGCCTGCCTGCCTTTTGTCAAGGAAATAAATTTTTTGAACTTTGTTTGGTCCGTCTCCGGCTCTGCTTCGGGGTTCCTTTTTTACATACCTTAACACTTTGACTCAGAACAAAGATATAAATCATTCTTTTGTGTTTAAAATTGCTATTAATACTTTTTGCCAAATATCGATACTTAAAAGGTAGCTGTTTGGTATCGATATATCGATACTGTGGTATCGATCCATCCCTAATGTGATGTTTAGACCGAAAGTTGTGATGAAGGAGGTCTTTCTAAACTACTCTGGACACCTGTTCTTTTTTCTTACCTAATGATAATGTCACGGAGAAAAGCGCGTTTGAGAGCTGCAGGACTTTATTCAACACTTGCCAGAAGTTGGAATTTCTTTCAGCGACTATCAGCCAAAATAATGTTTGTCTGTGACCGTCACTTCACTGATGGATGCTTGGTGAACCTTGGCCAAAATCAAAGTGGATTAAACTCTTATAACCAGCGTGATTCCCACAAAAAAACACCCGATGGAGCGGCCAGAGCGGTGAGACAATCAAAAAGCGTGTTAGCCATTTATGAAGCTGTGTTGCTCATGTCAACTCCTTATAACTGCATTGTGAAGTCATTTCACTTTTTGCAATGATATTTATATTTCTTTTACTCCTAATGTTGCATGGGCGGAAATAGGTGCAGAGTTAACTGAAGCCAAGCGTTTTGTCTTGGAAAAATACGCCCAGGAAATACATATATTTCTTACAAAAATGAGTACTCCATAGTGGTAGAGGTACAATATGTCATTTAAATGCCTGTACTTTACTTTGGAATGGCTAAAATAGCATGATACAGATCCTTTATTGCTTTTTTGTTGCATTTCATCTTCATTTATGTCGTGTTTTCGTCGCTGTTTAAACGCTTTTTTCATGAAGCTCGATAATAACTGGAGAAAATGTGCTTGGTTAAGATGGGGGTTAATGTTCTTTGAGCAAAATTGTGTTGTATTTTAACGATTGAATTGCACTTTTCAGTAATACTGTCTGCTCCTGGTTATTAAAGATGTTGATTCAGCAAAGTTCCAACGCTCTACGTTCACATATTACAGTGAAAGAGGAAGTTGAAATTGATCTTGAGAAAGCATAAATAAGGCTCACTGAGAAGATGGTTGTGTTTGGTCCTATTTGCGCTTTATGTTTAGTTTAGAGCTAGTTATAGTCTAATTTCTTTTCTTTTTCCCTAAAGCTGATTTGCTTTATTTTGCATTCATGCATATCGTATTACCTTAGTCTTTATTGGTCTCTTGCAAAATGTACATACGTGGGTGAAGGTGGGAGGGACGGCAAAAGGGACATTTAGGGTTTTTGTGATCTGTATTTAAGCTTCCTTCCTTGTGCGAGTAAGCCACCTCAGACGCATTTTATTGGTATGGACATTGGTTCATTTCGATCTGTCTGAACTGCGAACGAAGCCTCAGTGGCCATTTGAAAAGTTTAGATCGTTGTTTTGTTGAAGTTTGTTAAGGACAAAAAGCCACTACAGTTGTAATGGCAGAAGAAAATATCTACACTGATGTCCCAGAACAGAAAGACTACTCAAAGGTGAGACTGGAATTTACAACAAATGTACTTCAAGTTTTTATTTTACGATGAAGCCATATCCATATTTAAGGTTTGTATTTCTAAACTTGAATGACTAAACATGATACAAACAAGTTTGTAATGATGTCTTTTTAAATGAAAATTGCTTTAAAGGTGAAGTCTTGTGCATGGATTTGTAAACATACTGAAAATGATTAAAATTAGTCAGGTCATCTTTGGCAAATATTCATGAGTTCTGTTTGAGACACTGCTAGTTCATCTAATGTTGATAGTAAGAGCTGAGGATAGCATGCACACAACATTCAAGATTCAAGATTTTTTATTTGTCAAACCATGTGAATGATTTGAAATTATACATATACAGAATATATATATATACTGTATATATACAGAATAACATATACAGAACATTAGATATAAGAACGACCCCCAGTCTAACAGACCTAAACCCTGAAGACTAGCACATTCTCTGCTCCTGCCTCAGCAGCTCTACAACTAAAAAGTGGTTTCTGTGACTTATCTTGATCATTTCAGCCATTTAGGTTTGGGGTTAGATAAAGAAGTTGGTCTCATTGTTTCATGAATTGTTAAAACCTGGTCATTTTCTTCAGACTTTGAAGTTGAAGCTCCACAGAGAAGACCAAAGGTGACAGTAAAGAAAGTGGCTCTGGCGGTGGTCATTGTGCTACTTGTGACTGCTGTTGCCACTTGTGTTGGAGTCATCGGTGAGTTACACTTTACTGCTGCTGCTGTTGTACTGTTAACACATATGTCTGTTTTCTCAGTGCATTATACCAGAGCATCCAAAATAAACACAGAGAAAATGGCAGAAACTACAACTCTCTCAGGTAAGATCCAATATATGATCAAGTAATTACATACAAAGAAATTGAACTTATTATAAATATTATATTTTAAATTGTTGTCAGTCGATTATAGCACTGGAATCGAAACAACCTCAGAAGAGATGACCACAGGTATTTATTTTATTCGGATGGAAAAATGTTAAACTCCATAATTCAGCGAGAAGTGAGGAACCAAAGGTTATCCAAAGTACTTGGATAACCTTTGTGGATTTTCTGCAGCGCAGCCGCAACCCTAAGTAAAATGTAAAAATATGCTTCAGTTTGCAGATATAGTGTGATAGTGTGATACAAATTCATACTAATTGTTACTAATCTGGGAAAGATAATCAGCTTTATGATAAACACACAATTCTAATTAGAAATAAATGAAGTGTCCGAGGCACATCTGGATTTAGAGTTTCTTTTATTCAAACGCCGACGCGTTTCGACCCTTGGTTTTTGTGACATTAGAAAGGGCAGTTTTGACTGCACTTTTCAATGCAGTTAAAACCTGTATTTTCCCTCAAATCACTACCATTATTCATTCATTATTCAGTTATTATTCATTTATTACACTGGTTTACAGCAAAGTTTTGTGAGCTGATTGTGGACAATTTTGATGAGCTGAATCCAATAATCACATTGGTTTGGCTCAATCAGGTCAATATTTTACCCCTCGGCCAAATTTGTCTGAAGGATATTGTAATGTCTTCTGTCCTGGTAACTGTCTGCCCACAGTTAGTGGGAGACTGAGGCTGGTCGAAACATAATGTGCATTAGCGCATGTATTTTGACCAGGACCAGGACTCTGTGAAAAAGAGATTTTTAATCTCAGTGGGACTTTCCTGGTTTAATAAAGGTCAAAGCAGCTGTGCTTACAAACTAGTGTGTGTTGGTGACAAAGCTATACAGTATACAGGCACTTTTATTATTCCAAGATTCAAGAGATTTATTGTCATTGTCACAGAGAACAACGAAATTATGTTTAGAGCATCCACACTGTCATAGTTTGATGTAATGTGCCAAAATTATTTGATACATAAATTCTCTTCTTACTGACAGAAACATACGACAGAAATCTTTTGTGGAAAGTGGATGGGGCTGGTTGTAACAGAGAAAGTAAAAGTCATGTGCCTATAGCGCAAAACCTGACCTGATACAATTATGTATCTCATTTTATAATTCTGCTTTGTAAAAAACGTTGTATAGCCATTAAATATTTTTAGAAAACCACACAAAGTATTGTTTTGTAACCAAGTGTTATTTCTTTTCTGGTGACGTTTGAAAATAACATTATGAACAACGTGTGCCCTACAGTATCAGTCCCAACTTATCCAAACAACGTGGCCCAATGTGCTGAGGACTGGGAGCTCCATGGGACAAAATGCTATTATTTCTCTCCACTTTCGGCCAAATTGCCATGGAAGGAAAGCAGAAAGATGTGCCAGAAGCTCAAAGGAGACCTGGTGAAGATCGAGAGCAGAGAGGAGCAGGTATGCACCCAAAAATACAGGACACAGTGTTGTAGTCAAGGAGAGGTTGAAACGAGCTTAAAAGTGTCTGTGTAAGTTCTCAGTCGTACAGGAGTTGTCCATCTTCAAAGAAGGTACTTGAGTCATCTTCTGTACTCGGTAGTTGAGACCTCAACTACCGAGTACAGAAGATGACTCAAGTACCTTCTTTGAAGATGAACTTAAAAGTGCATATCATGCTTTTGTAATTATAACGTGATGGGGAAATGCATATTGCATATGCATATTATAAATCTAGGTGCAACGCCGTGGGAACTTATTTTGGTTAGGGGGTGCTGAGGGACAACATTGCCCCCAAACAGGCTTATTCTGTGCTTATTTCCTACTAGTATTACTTGCAATACCCTAACTATCCACCAGGGGGTGCTGCAGCACCTTCAGCACCCTGGGTTCCACAGGTTTGGCACCATACTAAATTTATTTCAAACATATATAGGTATATGTTGTCCTCCTGGAGTGTTTTTCTTCTCTGAAATAAATTTGGGTGGCTTGAAACAAGAAGTGATTATTCATCACTTCCTGTTTCCTGTTTTCATGAGGTTTGTGAGGTGACACATGGGTCAAATTCAGATGATCCTCCTGCAATGCATTTTTCCAATGCATTGCAGGAGGTCAATACATTCTTTTCTCATATTTACCATGCAGGGGCACCAATGCATCTTAAGAGCACTGTATATACTATAAATTGTAATGTTATTTTGTAGGAATTTTTAGATGGTAAACTGCAAACAGAGATGATTGACAATGGGGATAAATTTTGGATTGGACTGACGGATTCTGAGGCTGAAGGGCAGTGGGTGTGGACCGACGGCTCTCCACTAAATTCAAGGTGAGACTTTAGACAAAGATTATAGGTTGGCTGATGTTAGATCGGTGCTGCTGAGTGACTTTTAAGTGAGGAACTGCTCACTTGTTCTTTTTTTTTTAGCTTAGCATTTTGGGCTGATAATGACGACAACAAGGAGCCGGACAACTGGACAGTGGAGGATCCTGAGGGAGAGGACTGTGTGAGAATGGGCCAAAAACCATTCATCGAAGGGTTGAAATGGTGGTATGACCGATCGTGCCAAATAGAACAACGGAGTATTTGTGAAAAAACAGCAAAAATACTTTAGGCATGAAACAACAATGTTATAATGTTGTGTGGATAATCAAACGTCACCGTTTGGTCGTTCCAAACTTTACTTCACTTTCCAAGGTAACTAAAGCCGTCATCATTTTATAGTAAAACATAAGTGAACTCTGTCTGTTTACCCCTTGTCTTTTCCACGTTTTTGGAGATAATGATTGCCGAACTTATAGTGTCATTTTTATATGAGAAGCTGTTGGACTGAATGGAAGCTTTTTAATGATAATTGATTGTCATATATATTTTTTATTTGTATTGATCTTTTATTTGTTGAAGTAGTTGTTTTAGACCCAAACAGATCAGGTCTCCAAAGAACACTATCTTTGTTTGTTTGTTTGTTTTAGACATGTGGTTCAGACTTTTATACCTTCTGCTTTTCACCGCAGCTTGTCCTTTTGTAGTAACGCAGTGCTTCCACAAGAGGGAGGCACGCTTCTACACTTCTCTTTAGGCTCCTTGCTCTAAAAGTGTTGTAGAAAAACTGATTAACAGCAAACTGCATAGGCTACTTAGTATATTAATCCACCCTGTATATTAATATTTGTATACTTTTGCAGGTTGTTATAGCTTTTCACTTCTTCTCTCTCTCTGAAGTCACCAGCTGGTTATACTGCTTTGTAACTAGGAACAACGGCAATAAAAGCCTTTTCTTTGAGACAACTTCTATCTCCAGTGTATGCTTTGGCTATAGGGAGATGGGAGATGGTATGGTTGTAACATGGGGGAGTTGTAACACCACCAATTCCACCATTCAGGGATAAGATAGGAGTCAAATGATCATATCAGTGTTTACCCACTTCCTCCCTGATCCCACATGGTGATTGTCAAGGTTATACACAGGTTCAGGCAGATTCTATTGAGAAAAAAATATTTTGAGGTAAGAAAGTACATTTTTTGACCAAGACTATATTTTGTTTAGTGCTTATACTATTGCACAAAACCACATGACTTACATTAGATTAAATGGTAGTTTCTTAGGCAAAATGTGATGCACATTTCCCCTGTTAATTTCAAACCATTATGCTGATACAGCTCACTAAACAATGGCTTACGGGGTGGGGATGGTTGTAACACCCTCATCTACATTAAGTTTCTTTTACAGACCCACCTTGTGTGGTCCAATGTAACGCAGGCTGGGAGCTCAATGGAACAAAGCGCTATTATTTCTCATCAAATAACGATCAAACTGGACAAACAGAGACATGTGTCAAAGCCTGAGTGGAGACCTGGTGAAGATCTAGGAGCAGGTATAGACCAATGACCTAAGACATGACAAGAGAGAGGCTAATGTAAATGGGTTACATTACAACATTTTAACAGAACAAAAAGAAGAAGAAACAAACAACAAAGAATATTAATAATAATAAAGTAAATACATAAATAAAAAATAAAAATGATTACATTTAGGCACCGGAATAGCAGACTGTGATAGAACCAAGAAGATTGATAAGATAAGAAGATAGGAATATTGATCAACCTTTACCTCAATATTATGCAGTTATCCTAATGGTTAACCTCCTAACCCACGCCCCAACCAAGTGCACCTTCTCCAGTTCAGCTCCAAAACAAACATAAAGTGGCAAAAAGCCACAAAAAACTTAAAAGTGACTAAATGCATCAAAAGAGCGACAAAAATATGACAATGAAAAAGTGGCAAAAAAAGTGTCAAAAACGCAACAATAAAGTGGCTAAAGAGCGACAAAAAAGCCACAAAAGACCGACAAACATAACAAAAGCACTACAAAAAATTGGGCAAACCCTTCACAAAGATCAATGATAAATGCGATAAAATGCAACCAAAAATATATTTATATATATATATATATATATATATATATATATATATATATATATACAAAATTTAAAACAGGGCCTAAAAAAAACTGATGAGAAAACTCACACACACACAAAAAGAGTGACGACAACACAGCAACAAGCCACCTTGTGTGGTTCAATGTGACGCAGACTGGAGGCTCAATGGGACAAAGTGCATTTCTCATCAAATAGATTAAACTGGACAGAGAGCAGAGACATGTGTCAAAGGCTCAGAGGAGACCTGGTGAAGATCGAGAGCAGAGAGGAGCAGGTACTGACCAATGACCACAGACCTGTTGTGAAAGAGACTAATCTGGGCTTCTCCATGTGTGGTTTTAGAAATTTGTGTTCAATCAACTGATAAAGATTGATCGGTTCTGGATCGGACTGACCGACTCTGAGACAGAGGGTCAGGAAGTGGACGGGCGGCTCAAAAAATCATTTTCCAGTCTAATTTTGAGCAATCACAGTCTGTTTCCCACAACTTAATAACTCGCACCGAAAGATCTTGGGCTTCCTGTATAAGGGCATAAATTCTAGAAACAACCTTTATTTGATTTTTTTATCGCGTTGTGCGCTGGATGAACAGGAGGTAAGGTATCCCACGGGACACCATATGTGCGCATTGCGGTTCGTGATTGTAAATAAAAGAAAAAGGGTGTTCCAGGTAAGTTATATTTCTTCTGGAGTTCTTGGAATGTCAAAAGGCCCGTAGAATTGCATATATCACCCAGAATATATCATTTTTTGCTCCACTGAGGAAACCAGATTGGAGAATGTCCAATTATCCATCCATCCATCCATTTTCTTCCGCTTTATCCGGGGCCGGGTCGCGGAGGCAGCAGTCTCAGCAAAGATGCCCAGACTTCCCGATCCGCGCACACCTCCTCCAGCTGTTCTGGGGGACCCCGAGGCGACACCAGGCCAGCTCGGAGGCATAGTCCCACCAGCGTGTCCTGGGCCTTCCACGAGGCCTCCTCCCAATAGGACATGCCTGAATGTCCAATTAATAACCATAATTTGAGAAAACTGGGGAATGAAAGAACCATTTTGATTTATTTTTGCAATGATTATTTAAATTATTCCATACTTTGATGACTTCAGTTAATAGATCCATATTTTATACATACTGTATGCTTGGAGAGATGTTAGAATAGGCAAGGCAACTTTATTTATACCGCGCATTTCGTACATAAGGCAATAGAATAGATAAAATCTTGGAGTCTGTGGGGATGTATAATATTTTGCTCCAGATGCTTCCAGGAAGCAGATGAGGTAGAGTTTAGCCACAGAGATAAAGGTCTTAAAATAGCTGCCCAGTGATACCATTCTAAATTTGGTATTCCAAATCCTCCATCACTTTTGGTTTCTGTAACACAGATAACTTAACTCTGTGTTTCTTGTTTCCCACATGTGTAACTTCTCCCAGTAGCCCTTGGCGGGTGAGAGGAGAATCATTGAACTTATAACATTGATCCGAGGGAGTATACTCATTTTTATAGTTGAAATGCGTGCAGAAAATGATAGAGGAAGGGAATCCCATCTTTGTAAATCAGCATCTACCGCTCTGGCAACCCTATCATAGTTATTTTTGGCAATATCTATTAATACAATGGGTAAATATCAACTCTGAGATATTAAATTTCTGAACCACTAGTATATTAAGCGTGGGGGAAGGTACCGTCCATTACATGTAAGGGAAGAAGAGCAGATTTCCCCCAGTTGACCTTGTAACCAGAAATTGTGCTGAAAGTGTTGAATAGGGAGATGGGGGACAGATTAAGCAATATCTTTAATGTATAGTAAAATATCGTCGTATAGGGATATAAAATGAGGTGTACTGAAGATCGAGATTGGGCGGTGAACAACTGATTGGCGGAGTGCCTGTGCTGCAGACTCCAAACTAAGAGCAAACAGAAAAGGCGACAAAGGGCAGCCTTGACGTGAGCCACGAGCTATTTCAAAGGGTTTGGAGAAAGAGTTTCCTGAAAGAACCACTGCCCTTGGATTTGTATATAATACTTTAATCATTGAAATAAATGGCATGCCAAAACCCATACAATGTAAAACGGCCCATTACAACCCCCACTCAAGTAGGTCAAAAGCCTTCTCTGCGTCTAATGAAAGGACAGCTGCTGAGTCAGACTTTGGCGTATGTTCTACTATATGTAGAAGGCGATGCATATTGTCGGATGCAAGACGGTTTTTAATGAACCCTGTCTGAGCTATATGAATCAATTTGTTAATTTGCACTTCCTGTCTTTTGGATAGGACTTTGGCATACAGTTTAATATCAGTATTTAATAAAGATAGTGGTCTGTAACTTGAACAGTCTGTTGGATCCTTATACTTTTGTAACAGTAAAGAAATTATTGCAGTGTTGGTCTGTATATTAAATGCATCTATTGTTATTGAGAAGTGGATCATATCCAGGAAAAGGGGACCTAGTTGAGACCAGAAACTCAAGTAGAACTCCGGCGGTATACCATCTATCCCGGGTGATTTTCCCAAATTCATAGTTTTAAGAACTTTAAGAAGCTCTGACAGTGAAATTGGCGACTCTAAATTGAGGCGGTCTTGCTCTGAGAGCGTGGGAAGGTGTAAAGGGTTTAAAAAATTGTAAGTGGCTTGTTTGTTAAATTTAATTTCTGATGAATATAAAGACCTATAAAATTCTGTAAAATTTTATTAAAATTCTGTAAAGCAATCATTCACTTTGTTGGGGTTTGTATGGAGTTTCCCTGTTTGGGATTTTACAGCAGTTATATTGGCACGATTTTCGCAGGTCTTGAGTTTCATAGCTAATAATTGACTTGGCTGTGCATCATTTAGATACAGTTTTGTCTAGTTCTGTGGAAATCTGCCCTTGTTTTAAGTAGCTGGTTGAGTTCTTTATTGAGTAATTCTCTTCTGAGAACTAAGTCTGAGGAAGTATTAGAGTTTGTCAGCATAATCTATTTATAATCTACTAATATTTGAATATGATGTAGCCTAGATTTGTTTAGGTTAGAGGCAAAGCTAATGATTTTGCCTCTGAGTATAGAGACAATAATATTTAATAATTGAGTTCCAACAAAGATTGACCTCAATCATAGATTTAATCTTAAGAAACGTTTAAATGAACTTTGAATTACATCTTTTAAAAGCACTGTCTCTGCCTATTTTATTTTTTACAAACTTATCTGTGTTTCCTTTGGTTTTATTATTGCTTTTGGTTTGATTCTGGTTATTGGTTATCTTTAAGTTTGTACCAGGTCACAATTGGATGGTGACATTACCAAACACTCTATGTTCACACATTACAGTGAAAGAGGAAGTGACAATTGATCCCAAGAAAGGATAAAGAAGAACACTTCCTTTTTTCTCAGAAGGCACATTGAGACATGTACTCCACCCGCCTCACTCACAAAGCCGTCAGAATCACCAAGGACCCTACGCACCCATCACACAGTCTCTTCAAGGTAATGTCTTCAGGGAGGAGACTGCAGAATCTACGGGCCAGGTCCAGTCGACTTAAGAACAGTTTCATACACAAGGCCATCAGGAAGCTGAACTACCTGCCCTCCCTCCCACCCCCAGCTCCAAAATCAAGGATGAGAACTATGATGTTATTAACCCCGAAGGAGAAGACTGTGTGATAATTCAGCTTCAACCTGGACTCTCAGAGGACAGAAGTTGGGCTGATGTTTCCTGTAGTGATCCACAACGGTTCACCTGTGAAAAAGAACCAACTTGTAAATGACAGTTTATACTTGTAGCATACATATTTTCAAAGGGTCGACGTTTACTAAATATCCGTTACAGGCTACTGCACGTCTTTAATGAATGTAGTGGTTTCAGACAGTTTTCTCTGTTAGGCTGTTTTCACACATGTTGGAGCTTTGTAGGTCGCCTCGAGACCGCCTTAGCTCCAACTGCATTTACTCCAAAGTTAGTTAAGTCCGTGTTCACACACGCTCGCACAAAACATCATAACATCAGCCACTTAACAACGATCAGCTTTCTGATGAACTTCCTGTAATAACATTTAAACAACATTAATGATTGTATGTCTTTGTTTCAAGGATTGTTTTTAACCTCTTAACCCCCACTTTAACAGAGCGCATTGTCTCCCGTTCGGCTTTACCCAAATCCAAAAGCTTCTTACAGCCTACGCCTCATCTGAAAGCTAAGACCTACACAAATGATCTAAGACTTTTCCTTGTGTTTCAATGCATTGTTGTCACTTCTTTCATCACTTTTGTGGTCTTTTTAGTTCTGTTTTTGTTGCTTTTTTATAACTTTTTAATGATTTTTTTTGTTGCATTTTCATCTTCATTTATGTCGCGTTTTCGTCATTGTTTAGACACTTTTTCATGAAGGTTTTAGATTTGGGTAATGCCTGGATACCTCGATAATAACTGGAGAAAATGTGCTTGGTTAAGATGGGGGTTTCATGTTCTTTGTGTTGTATTTTAACAATTGAATTGCACTTTTCAGTAATACTGTCTGCTTCTGGTGATGTTGATTCAGCAAAGTTCCCACGCTCTACGTTTACATATTACAGCGAAAGAGGAATTTGAAATTGATCTTGAGAAAGCATAAATAAGGCTCACTGATAAGATGGTTGTGTTTGGTCCTGTTTGAGCTTTATGTTTATTTTAGAGCTAGTTATAGTCTAATTGCTTTTCTTTTTCCTAAAGTTTAGATCGTTGTTTTGTTGAAGTTTGTTAAGGACAAAAAGCCACTACAGTTGTAATGGCAGAAGAAAATATCTACGCCAACGTCCCCAGAACAGACAGACAACTCAAAGGTGAGACTGGAATTTACAACACATGTACTTCAAGTTTTTATTTTACGATGAAGCCATATCCATATTTAAGGTTTGTATTTTTAACCTTGAATTACTAAAAAGGATATGAACAAACTTTCAGTTATATCTTTCTAAATGAAAATTGCTTTAAGGGTGAGTCTTGTGCATGGATTTTAAACATACTGAAAATGATTAAAATTAGTCAGATCATCTTTAGTATCAATGCATGAGTTCTGTTTGAGACACTGCTGGTTTATCTAATGAAGATAGTAACTAAGGGGAGCTGAGGATAACGTACAAAATCAAGTCAAACAGACCTGATTCATTTATTACACTGGTTTACAGCAAAGTTTTGTGAGCTGATTGTGGACAATTTTGATGAGCTGAATCCAATAATCACATTGGTTTGGCTCAATCAGGTCAATATTTTACCCCTCGGCCAAATTTGTCCGAAGGATATTATAATGTCTTCTGTCCTGGTAACTGTCTGCCCACAGTTAGTGGGAGACTGAGGCTGGTCGAAACATAATGTGCATTAGCGCATGTATTTTGACCAGGACCAGGACTCTGTGAAAAAGAGATTTTTAATCTCAGTGGGACTTTCCTGGTTTAATAAAGTTTAAAACAGCTGTGCTTACAAACTAGTGTGTGTTGGTGACAAAGCTATACAGTATACAGGCACTTTTATTATTCCAAGATTCAAGAGATTTATTGTCATTGTCACAGAGAACAACGAAATTATGTTTAGAGCATCAACACTGTCATAGTTTGATGTAAAGTGCCACAATTATTTGATACATAAATTCTCTTCTTACTGACAGAAACATACGACAGAAATCTTTTGTGGAAAGTGGATGGGGCTGGTTGTAACAGAGAAAGTAAAAGTTATGTGTCTCATGGAATACAGAAAAAAAATTCACTTAGCACAAAAACCTGACCTGATACAAATATGTATCTCATTTTCCGATTCTGCTTTGTAAAAACGTTGTATTGAAAAAGTAAAAGTATTGTTTTGTAACAAAGTGTTATTTCTTTTCTGGTGACGTTTGAAAATAACATTATGAACAACAGTGTGCCCTACAGTATCAGTCCCAACTTATCCAAACAACGTGACCCAATGTGGTGAGGACTGGGAGCTCCATGGGACAAAATGCTATTATTTCTCTCCACTTTCAGCCAAATTGCCATGGAAGGTGTTATGGAGACTTCCAACATGGAGAAATATGAATTTAACCCAAAATAATAAAGTTGTAATTTACCATATATTTACTGTAATAATACAGTCACGTGCTCTCACGTAGGCCCCAACGCCTTCACTACTACACAGTACTACAGCTACTACATATAAATGGACTGTATCCACAGAACTGGCACACAGGTGACTGCTCAACAATAATAGGATGCTATCAGTCTAATAAACATAAAATAAGATGAACGTAAAGTGCGCAAGAAAAACGTAACTTGTCTTATCATCTTAGCTCAAGTGCTAACAATGACAAACAGGTAAAACATCATGTACAAACACAATCTACAGTAGCACTCATATACTTTGGCATCACAGACATTGCACAGCCAAACACCCACCTGTCTTATGGACGCACACTCGATAATCAAAAGAGAAACATGCAACTATTGCCGATGCTCAGGGTCAACTAACTAAAACACAGTAAAACTTTCCCTTAGTGGACGGCCTGGGAACTACACGCAAACTAAAATGCTGTATATAAACAGTCTTGTCTTAACAGAAGGAAAGCAGAAAGATGTGCCAGTGTCTCAAGGGAGACCTGGTGAAGATCGAGAACAGAGAGGAGCAGGTATGCACCCGATAAATACAGGACACAGTGTAGTCAAGGAGATGTTGAAACAAGCTTAAAAGAGCGTATCATGTTTTTGTAATTATAACGTGATGGGTAAATATTATAAATCTATGTGTGTACCACAGGTTTTGGCACCATACTAAATTTGTTTCAAACATATATAGGTATATGTTGTCCTCTTGGAGTGTTTCCTCTTCTCTGAAATACACCTGGGTGACTAGAAACAGAAATGTGATTATTCATCACTTGTTTCATGAGGTTTGTAAGGTGACACATGGGCCAAATTCTTCATGAATAATCTTTTCCAGTGCACTGCAGGAGGTCAATGCATTCTTTTCTCATAATTAACCTGCAGGGGCATCAAAGCATCTTAAGAGCACTGTATATATACGCACTATAATTGTAATGCTATTTTGTAGGAATTTTTAGGTGGTAAACTGCAAACAGAGATTCACAAAATGGATACATTTTGGAATGGACTGACGGATTCTGAGGCTGAAGGGCAGTGGGTGTGGACCGACGGCTCTCCACTAAATTCAAGGTGAGACTTTAGACAAAGGTTGTAGGTTGGCTGGTGTTAAATTGGTGCTGCTGAGTGACTTTTGAAAAATAAATGAGGAACGGCTCACCTGTTCTTCATTTTAGCTTAGCATTTTGGGCTGACAATGTGTACAACAAGGAGCCAGACAACTGGACAAACGAGGATCCCGAGGGAGAGGACTGTGTGAGAATGGGCCAAACACAATTCATCGAAGGGTTGAAATGGTGGTATGACCTATCGTGCAAAAAGAAAGAACACAGTATTTGTGAAAAAAACAGCAAAAATACTTTAGGCATGAAACAACTATACTATAATGTTGTGTGGATAATCAAACATCACTGTTGTTTGGTCATTCCACACTTTACTTCACTTTCAAATGTTACTAACTAAAGCCGCCCTCATTTTATAGAAAAACTGAGTAAACAGCAAACTGCATCGGCTTCTGCATATTAATCCACCCTATTCATTGATATTTGTATACTGTTGCAGCATCTTATAGCTTTTCAATTAGCCTGTTTTTTTTGGCCAATGATGAGTGTTCATGATCCCTTTGAAAGAAATTGAAAAATAAATATACAGTAATACAAACTCATCTATCTACTCACTGGATTTTTTTTCCCCCACTTATTTTGTGTGATAAGAACGCCCGTCTTTTCATTCGGGGCGTTCAATAAAGCTTAAATATAAAACTGTCAACACATAGAGGTTCAATGGCTGTGGACAGATTGCTATCCCCTGGCAAAAAAAGTAAGAGATTGCTTCAAAATGTATATTCAAATAAGTAAAAACAAAGGAGGGTCCAGAATTGATCCCTGGGGAACGCAAGTTTTAACATTAGATAATGCTGAATAGTTCCATTATGTAAACGCTTAAAAGGACAGATTTAAAATGTATGATTAAAAAAGTCAAAATCGCACTGCACTTAGTATTAAATTGTGTTGAAATTGCAGAAAATGCAAATTCAGCTGAGTTAGGTCGTTTGTGAATAAGGCAATTCCAGTTTTGCGTTTCACGCTAAAAGAATGAAACTCAATAAAACTCACTAAAATCATAGAGATGAGCAATGCAGAAAATGCCAAATTAGGAGTTTTCAAGCCTAAACCTCACGTTGAGTCCCACATTATCAGTCCTGTGTTTGAGTCAAATCACAAAAAAACAAGTCATGATTTAGGGCCCTGAACTCAGCTACTTCTTTTGTCTTCATCATATTTTGGCTTTGTTAAAGTACATTTATGTGCACTTAAATATAAAAATGTAAGAGCTATTTCACATTGGGCGTTATGGGCAATAACCATCTGATAAATCTTGATATATTTTCTGCATAAAGAAGAACAGTGTTAGGGTAATTTTTCAAATAGCTTTTTATAGCCACACTAGAGGGCGCTGTATGCTGCTACTGATATATAATATATGTATTGATATTCTTATTCACTTCCAATAATTATTTTCTCATGTGGACTGAAGACATGAGGAGAGGACACATTTAAATTGTTTTTATATCTTTTCCCAAAGTTTTTATGTCTGGGTTATTTTTGTAATGACAGCTTTCCTTTTGTTTGTGCCATCAACAAAAGACACTGATCTGAAAGACAGAGTTGTTAGTTTTTATTTGAGCCGTTTTAGAGCTAACATACTAACGCCGTTTGTTTGCTAGCTTACAGTGTTCGTGGACACTTGGGGTTAGTTGTCACATGGACTGAGGGGTTATTTGTCACATGGGGTATAAATGGTGGGAATTTTTTTTCTGTGTCAAATATGTTTTTATAATCACTTTATTTCAACATAATCTTTTGTAGAGCCACATGTTTGGGTTATTTGGTGAATCTGTAAATTTTACACCTCATAGAGCATTTTGCAAAAAAAGGAAAAGAATCTACAGTTAGTTCAAATCAGTGTTATAAACATTGTATTGTGATTGTTTACAAACTTATGTTGTCTTTTTATCTCAAAAGCAAAAAAAGGAAAAATGAAGCAAAGTCTACTTCAAGTCAAGGGTTAAAGCTTTCATTTAATTTTCTGTTGGTGACCAGTGAACTCTAGAAAAAAAAAGAGGTGTGACAAACAGCCCCGGTCTCATGTGTGAAAAACCTGAAACAAGATCAGCTTCCTGTAACTATACTTTTGCTATTTCTCTTTACATTGATGTGCATGTGAGTTAATGCTTACTTTCTGACATGAGAGAACAATTAGTAGTTTATACTGTATATGTATATCAAAAAAGCTCTCTTGTGTGGTTTGATCTGTACAAGTTGTCATTGCTGTTACACTTTTTATTTGTGTCCTGCGCACTGTGATAGAGTGAGATAATGATTGAGAAACTGAAGCATAATTTCTTTTTGACAAGCTGTAAAGACTGGAGGGCAAATAAACATTACTGGTTCTGCGAATTGAAAACAACACTTCTGCTATGAAGTTCACACATTGAATGAGGAAGTGAAAACTGATCTCTCAAAAGGATAAAGACAAACCACTGACAAGACTGAAGTTATACCCAGAAGATGGCTAGAATGGCTGAAGATGTGTACGAAAATGTCCCTGCTACAAAACAGCAAAACAAAGGTAAGACAGTATTTTACATAGTTATTAAGACCATTTAAGAAACTCTGATGCTAGAGTTTGTCCTTTTCAATTAACATTTGTCAAAGTGCCGACTCTTCTGTGGGTGAATTCTGTTGACATAATACACATGTTTAGAGAACTCTCAATTATAAGTTAGATCATAAATTGATGCCATGTGACCTGATATTTGTTTCATCAATTCCTCAAAACCTCAGCAGATTTTGAGACCGAAGCTCCACAGAGAAGGTCAGTGGTCACAGTGGAGAGAGCGGCTCTGGTGGTGCTCAGTGTTCTGCTTTTGGCCTCGGTCTCTGCCCTCATTGGAGTCCTCAGTGTCAATCGGCCATGTCAGCTGAAGTCTGCTGCAAAGGAAGAAAATAAAACTACAAGTACTTCAGCAGGCTCAGGTAATATTTGATGTAAAGATGTTAAACACAAATGTTATATCAGGGCGGCCTAACTCTTGCCTTTACTGCTAACTGTCAGTAAATTCATTATCTAAACAACCTTAAAAACAATATGTGACCAAGTGTTTTCACTTATTCCTCCTCTGGACATATTTACAGTTCGGTGGGATGTAGAGTGCAGTTCTGCTTGATATTTCTGTTTTTGTCTTTTTTTTAATGTATAGTTAAAACCTGTAACTACACATTACAGCACAGTTTTGTGAGTTGTTTAAGGACAGTTCTGATGTGCTGAATCCAATAATCAAATTTTGCCGAAGGGTGTTGTCTTCTGTTCTAGTACGTGTCTGCCCACAGTTAGGGGGAGACTGGGGTTGGTCGTAACCAGAGGCAGGTAGTACTCATTTACTCAAGTACATATACTTGAGGTACTTTTTGAAGAAATTGCACTTCTTGGAGTAGTTTTATCATACAATACATTTTACTTCTATTTGTAGAAGTAAAATTGTTAAGTATCTATACTCTTACTTACTTTATTTATTTTTTATTTTTATTTTATTGGTTTATTTGGTCGGGACAGTGCATGTTAATGAACATACATGGGTCTCATGCATGTAAACAAGCCACACCGGATTGTAGCCTTGGGCTAATTTGCATCCGTCGTCCCCATGCGCACTCTCAAACACACTCTCATTCATCCTGGCCTATTGTACATGTTTTTAGTGGTAGGGGAAACCGGAGTACCCGGAGGAAACCTACGCAGACACGCGGAGAACATGCAAACTCCACACAGAAAAGCCCCGTCTAGGTGGGAATCGAACCAGGGACCTTCTAGCTGTGAAGCACGAGCGCTAACCGCTGTGCCACCGTGCCGCCCACACTTATTTATTGGTTTATTTGGTCGGGACAGTGCATGTTAATGAACATATGGGTCTTCTGTAAAGACGCCACACTGGATTGTAGCCATGGCTAATTTCCATCCGTCGTCCCCCATGCGCACACTCAAACACACTCTCATTCATCCTAGCCTATTGTACATGTTTTAGTGGTAGAGGAAACCTACGCAGACACAGGGAGAACACGCAAACTCCACACAGAAAGGCCCCACTTCCTAGTTGTACCAAAATGAAAACAAAACATTATAGATGTTCTAAACAGGGAAATTACAAATAACCCTGGGATAAATAAACTTGTTTTACATGTTGGTGCTGTTGACACAAGAAACGGAGAGTCTGAAGTCCTGAAGAAAAGTTTAATAAACTTTTTGAGAGACTTGATTGTCTCGATAAAGAGGCAGTACAAATTTTCATCAGTGGACCTATCCCAAACATCGACGGGAGAATAAACAAATTCTCCCGGCTGTTTCAGTTGAATACATGGCTGTCCAAAGTCTGTGAGTCAAGAGGACTGTATTTCATAGAGAACTTTAATCTTTTCTGGAAACACGACGATCTGTTTAAAGGAAATGGCCCACATTTGAGCAGAGATGGAGTGAGACGACTGACGGAAAATCTCCTCCATGCTCTGCAAAATCAGTGGAGACCTGAGCAACAAGAGAGAGCAGAGAGGAGCATGAGAAGAGCTCCTGGCTCGCCAGCAAAGGTTTCGCCTGCATCCCCAATAAAAGATTCAGTCGCAGCTGCATCATCTGCACCTACAGTAATGGACTCAGCCACAGTTAAGGATCCAGCCACAGTTAAGGAATCAGCTGCACCGGAAAACATCTCAACCATAGCAGCGGCGCCACCTGCATCTGCATCTCCGGGGAAAAGCTCAGCTTCAGCACCATCTGCATCTATAGTAATGATTCAGCCGAAGGAGCACTTTCATCAACTCCACCACAGGCCTTGAGCCCGAATGCTACATCTACACCCTCCAGAGATTTTTCTGAATCATTCCCATCACCAAAGTCACCTATGGGATTTCTCAACCATTTTGAAGCCTTGATAAAACAAGGGATTCAAATGACTCCCCTCACTCCAGTCATGTCAAGACCAAGGCTTTCATCCCCGAAGAAGTATCATGCCCCTCTCTCACCTCCGATTTCCAGCAAAAGAACTTAATGTTGTTCTTGAAATGTTTGGTTTAACTCAGCACGTGAGAGAGGCGACCCACAACAAAGGTCACACTCTAGATCTAGTTATTACAAAAGGTGTTAATATATCAAATGTGAATGTTGTTGATGTTGCTTTATCTGATCATTTTTGTGTCTTCTTTGACCCGTCTGTTGCACCCAAACCAGTGGTTGGGCCTGGAGTTATTTAAAGAAGACACATAAATGATACAACAGGGACACAGTTTATGGAAATGATCAGATTTGAAAATCCTCCATGTTCAAATGTTGATAATCTGTTGGACTCTTATACATCAAGCGTCTTAAATGTTTTGGATACTATTGCTCCTGTCAAGGTTAAAATGCTTAACAATAGACAAAAGGCACCTTGGAGAAGTGAAGATTCGGTCAGGGCACAGAAAAGGGAGTGCCGAAAAGCTGAACGGAAATGGCGCAAGTCAAAGCTCCAGGTTCATTTTGAGATATACAAAGAAGTGCTTTGTGAGTTCAACCAGTTTTGCGTGGAGAAAGGGAGAAGTACTTCTCTAAAATCATCGCAAACTGCAGAAACAATTCTCGTGTTCTGTTTTCCACAGTAAACAGATTAACTAACCCTCCAGTTTCACTGCCCTTAGAACTAATCTCTACATCTAAGTGCAATGAGTTTGCAATATTTTTTTTATGACAAAGTCCAAGGCATTAAAAATGCCATAATTTCCACAACACAAATAGCAACCCTGACACCAGCTAGACACCTTGAGCTGACACATTTCACACCTGTTACTGGCAAAACAATCAAAGAGGTTATCACCGGTCTGAGTTCATGTACATGCTGCCTTGATGAATTACCCACTAGATTTCTGAAGTCTGTGCTGACCAGCTTGTTACCACAACTTGTTCAGTTAGTTAACATCTCATTTGAGACTGGAGCATTTCCAAGGGCCTTGATAACCGCGGTCATTAAGCCTCTTCTAAAGAAGAGCAGCCTTGATCCCAAGGTACTGAACAACTACCGACCTATATCAAACCTACCATTCTTAGGAAAAGTCCTAGAGAAAGTAATATATCAACAGCTCACTTACTTCCTCCTATCTAACAATGTGTTTGATACTTTCCACTCAGGATTTAGGCCCCACCACAGCACTGAGACAGCTCTGATCAAGGTGACAAATGATATCCGTATGAACACCAACGCAGGTAAGGTCTCAGTTTTAGTTCTGCTGGACCTGAACGCTGCCTTTGACACAGTGGACCACGGGATCTTACTTCACAGGTTAGAAAACTGGGTGGGAATCTCTGGTACTGCTCTAAACTGGTTCAAGTCCTATCTCGAGGATAGGACGTACTTTGTCGAAATTGGCAACTGTGTCTCAGACAAAATTTCCATGACCTGTGGAGTCCCCCAGGGTCAATCTTGGGACCCCTCTTATTCAACTTGTACATGCTTCCATTGGGTCAGCTAATAAACAGCAACAATGTGTCGTACCACAACTACGTAGATGACACTCAGATCTACGTGTCACTGACGGCAGGTGAACATGGGCCTGTAGATACACTCTGTCACTGCATCGAACAGATCAGTTTGTGGATGCAAAACAACTTTCTCCAACTAAACTCAGACAAAACTGAGATCATTGTCTTTGGCCCACAGACACAAAGACAAAGTGTTATCAGTCACCTTGAGTCTCTCGCTCTGAAACCAAAAAATCAGGTTAGAAATCTAGGAGTAATCATGGACTCAGACCTGAACTTAAACAGCCACATCAAAGCAATAACGTCATCGGCTTTTTACCATCTGAAAAACATTGCTAAGATCAGAGGAATAGTGTCAAAACCAGACTTAGAGAGACTCATCCATGCATTTGTCTCCAGCAGGTTAGACTACTGTAACGGCCTGCTCACTGGCCTTTCTAAACGAGCTGTTAGAGCTGCAGTACATCCAGAACGCTGCAGCTCGAGTCCTGACAAGAACCAGGAAATACGACCACATTAGTCCAGTGCTCCGGTCTCTGCACTGGCTTCCTGTCACTCAGAGAATAGAATTTAAAACAGCTCTGCTTGTGTACAAGTCTTTTCATGGTTTAGCACCAAAGTACATCTCTGACATGTTAGAGCCGTATGAACCATCTCGGGCCCTGAGAACTTCAGGGAGGGGTCTCCTGGTGGTTCCCAGAGTCAATAATAAACACGGTGAGGCTGCGTTTCAGTTTCATGCAGCTAAAATCTGGAACAGTCTTCATGAGGATGTGAGACAGGCCTCAACTCTGACAATGTTCAAATCCAGGCTGAAAACAGCTCTTTTTACCCGTGCAAACTTAAAGTATTTTATCTGCACTCTTGCCTTTTACTGTAATTGATTAACTTTATGTTGATGTTTTATTGATTGATTTTATCTGTTTTCTTGTAATTTTTCTGCAACTGTGAAGCACTTTGAATTGCCTTGCGTATGAATTGTGCTCTACAAATAAACTTGCCTTGCCTAGCTCAAATTTAGAATCAATGTTGATTGTTTGGTTATTTTTTTTGTTATAGGTTTTTAAAGTGCTTTTATAGTTTTCTAATGAAAGTTACAATTTTACACAATTGTGTAATCTCTTCCATTTAGTATAAAATTACATGTAACATTTACATAAACTTTAGCTAAAAATAATGAATCAATAATACTGTTTATTTTAATATTCCCTTAAAGGTTAACTCTTTATCACATATATTTATAAAGATTAAGTGATTTATCTCTTATCTAGTTGATGAAAACGTAGAGTTTAAGTGAACCTTTATTTGAGAAATATGTTGTTTATGTGATTTAACAGGCTAAAGTGTACCTAACAGAAAGTCTTTAAGTTCTATTTCACCATGTAGATTATAGCATATATGTAATACATTCACATGGAAAATTTGCACCCAATTCAATCACTTAAAGTCTGTCTTTGGTCAATTATTTTTTTCAGTGGAATCGAACCCGGGACCTTCTAGCTTTGAAACACGAGCGCTAACCGCTGTACTACTTGAGTAAATGAATGTTACTTTCCACTGTGAGTAAATATTTAAGTGGAAAATGCTTCATTTTGATCTATAAATAGATATAGTTCCTCTCGTGCACCTTGTTCTTTAGAATTATTTTGTTTTTCTATATTTTCATGCCATTTTCTTGGAATTTTTGTTGGAAATAATCTTGATTGATTTCCACATGAGTTTATGTTTTGTTTCACACAATTTATGGCGTCATTGAAAATAAATCAGACGTTTTCTCATACTCAAGTAACATTTTCTTCCTTTATTACTTTTACTTGAGTAATTGTTTGGGTCATTACTTTTTACTTGTACCTGAATACAATTATTTCAAAGTAACGTTACTCTTACTTGAGTAAATATTTTGGCTGCTTTACACACCTTTGATCGAAACATAATTTGCATTAGTGCAAATACAGTGCCTTGCGAAAGTATTCGGCCCCCTTGAACTTTTCGACCTTTTGCCACATTTCAGGCATCAAACATAAAGATATAAAACTGTAATTTTTTGTGAAGAATCAACAACAAGTGGGACACAATCATGAAGTGGAACGAAATTTATTGGATATTTCAAACTTTTTTAACAAATAAAAACTGAAAAATTGGGCTTCCAAAATTATTCAGCCCCTTTACTTTCAGTGCAGCAAACTCTCTCCAGAAGTTCAGTGAGGATCTCTGAATGATCCAATGTTGACCTAAATGACTAATGATAAATAGAATCCACCTGTGTGTAAGCAAGTCTCCATATAAATGCACCTGCTCTGTGATGGTCTCAGAGGTCAGTTTAAAGCACAGACAGCATCATGAAGAACAAGGAACACACCAGGCAGGTCCGAGATACTGTTGTGAAGAAGTTTAAAGCTGGGTTAGGTTATAAAAACATTTCCAAAGCTTTGAATATCTCTCAAAGTACAGTTAAATACATCATCCAGGAATAGAAAGAGTGTGGCATCACTGCAAACCTACCAAGACTCGGCTGTTCTCCTAAACTTACTGACCGAACAAGGACCGCACTGACCAGAGCTGTTACCAAGAAGCCTATGATGACCCTGGATGAACTGCAGAGAGCTACAGCTCAGGTGGGGGAAACTGTACACAGGACAACTATTAGTCGTACACTGCACAAATCTGGCCTTATGGCAGAGTGGCAAGATCAAGCAATTTTTGAAAGAAAACCATAAGAAGTCCCGTTTTCTGTTTGCTAGAAGCCACCATGTGGCCTCCATGTGGTGTCTAGCAAACAGAAAACGGTATTTCTTATGGTTTTCTTTTAAAATGCCACTCTGCTATAAGGCCAGATTTGTGCAGTGTACGACTAATAGTTGTCCTGTGTACAGTTTCCCCCACCTGAGCTGTAGCTCTCTGCAGTTCATCCAGGGTCATCATAGGCTTCTTGGTAACAGCTCTGGTCAGTGCGGTCCTTGTTCGGTCAGTAAGTTTAGGAGGATGGCCGAGTCTTGGTAGGTTTGCAGTGATGCCACACTCTTTCTATTCCTGGATGATGTATTTAACTGTACTTCGAGAGATGTTCAAAGCTTTGGAAATGTTTGTATAACCTAACCCAGCTTTATACTTCTCAATAACTTTATCTCTGACCTGCCTGGTGTGTTCCTTGTTCTTCATGATGCTCTCTGCGCTTTAAACTGACCTCTGAGACTATCACAGAGCAGGTGCATTTATATGGAGACTTGCTTACACACAGGTGGATTCTATTTACCATCATTAGTCATTTAGGTCAACATTGGATCATTCAGAGATCCTCACTGAACTTCTGGAGAGAGATGCTGCACTGAAAGTAAAGGGCTGAATAATTTTGGACGCCCAATTTTTCAGTTTTTATTTGTTAAAAAAGTTTGAAATATCCAATAAATTTCGTTCCACTTCATGATTGTGTCCCACTTGTTGTTGATTCTTCATAAAAATTACAGTTTTATATCTTTATGTTTGATGCCTGAAATGTGGCAAAAGGTCGAAAAGTTCAAGGGGGCCGAATACTTTCGCAAGGCACTGTATTTAGGTACAAAGCAGCTGTGCTTACAAACTGTGTGTTGGTGACAGTTTATAAAAGCTACATACAGGCACTTTATAATATGATATGTAAGTTCACTTCTTACTTCTTAGAAATAAAAAAACAGAATAAATAGATAAAAAACACAAATCTTTTGTGGAAAGTGGCTCCTTGGATGGGACCTGCCCTGATACAAAAAAAATTGATCTCATTTTCAGATTCTGCATTCTATAAACTGTTCTGTATCAGTACATGTTTTTAGACACCTCACAAAAGTACATTAATGTAACCCAGTGATTTATTTATTTATTTTAATCTTCTGTTGACGTTTGAAAATAACATTATGAACAACAGTGTGCCCTACAGTATCAGTCCCAACTTGTCCAAACAACGTGGCCAATGTGGTGAGGACTGGGAGCTCCATGGGACAAAATGCTATTATTTCTCTCCACTTTCGGCCAAATTGCCATGGAATGAAAGCAGAAAGATGTGCCAGTGGCTCAAGGGAGACCTGGTGAAGATCGAGAGCAGAGAGGAGCAGGTATGCACCCGATAAATACAGGACACGGTGTAGTCAAGAGATGGAGTTGAAACAAGATGAACCTCTTAACCCCCACTTTAACCGAGCTTTACCCAAATCTAAAAGCTTCTCGACTGGAGCTTACAACCTATAGGTCAGTGTAAACCCTCATTTGAAAGGTACAAAACTGAGCAAAGATTTTTCCTTGCATTGTTGCCACATTGTCATTACTTTTTTGAGATATTTTTGACTCTCTCTCGTCACTTTTGATTGTATTTCATTTGTTTTGGTTGCCTTTTTTGTTTCATTTTTGTAACTCTTTGATTGCATTTTTGAAACATTTTTGTGGCGTTTTTTTTAACTTTCTTTTTGCCTTTTTTTATGTATTTTTGGGGACATGGCATGCCTCAACCCCACCCCATTGAGGCTTGGGTTCTGTTGTTTCCTTTACTCCTCATTCGTACCATCTTTTCTCCCTAGCTAATATTTTAACCTCTTTGTCTTCAAAGTGTGGTTAGTGGTGAGAGGTTGCTTGGTTTCACCTATGTGCTGACTGCAGCCTTCCCTACAATGAACAGAGTAAACTATATTACTCTGTTTGATGCTCGGAGTCTTGTCTTTAGGATGGACTAACTTTTGTCTCAAAGTGTTTACTGGTTTAGTTTAGTTTAGTTTAGTTATTTGTTTGAACAGTTAACCTGCTCAAAGGGAGTGGGCCGAAGCCAAAGGCTTATAAGCGCCCACCCCAAAATAAAAACAATAACATTACATTTAACATTTGCAGGGTAGCAAATCATAAACAAAGGAACATAGAGCAAAGTAACAACAATAATGAAGAACAATAAAAAAAAACAACAACAGCAAAGTAAAGAAACAACAACAAAAGAATGTGCTACAACTCATATCTAAGAAATATAAACTCTTTGTAAACTTTTTAAAATGTACCAGGTTATTGCAAAGTTTGATGTTTTGATCTAGATTATTCCATATTTCAACACCACGTCTCGTTTGAAATATAATGATCTTGTGTTGTCTGTAAATCCTCTGCAGCTTTTCTCCTGCCACATAAGGGCCACTCCTTTCTTTCTAGGCTCTGTTTCCTGTCTGTCCTGTCTTTTGCTTCTTTGAGCTTTCTTCACATTATCAAAGGCCCATCTAGGGTACCCACAGACTGTCAACGCATTCTTCAGATGTTCTTCTTCTTTGGTCTTTCCCTCTGCTGTTGTAGGTGGGCTCTGTGCTGCAGTGTTCTAATTACTCCTAGCGTGTGCTGAAGAGGGTGGTTTGACTCAAAGAGCAGATATTGATCTGTATGTTTCCTGTAAACTTCTGTCTGAAGCTGTTCATTTGACCAATGATCACATCACAGTCCAAAAAGGCCAAGCGATTATTCTTGGCTCCTCGCGTGTGAATTGAATGTTGGGGTTTACGTGAAGGCTCAACTTCATCTTTCTTGAGCTTTACCTATGTGTCATCCACATATCTGTACCAGTGACTATAAGAGCAATGCCTGTATAGGAAGCCAAAGACTTCTTCTCAACTTCCTCCATGTATCCGTTGGCCACTATGGGGGACACAGGAGAACCCATAGCGCAACCATTAATCCATCCATCCATCCATTTTCTTCCGCTTTATCCGGGCCGGGTCGCAGGGGCAGCAGTCTCGGCAGAGATGCCCAGACTTCCCGATCCACGCACACTTCCTCCAGCTGTTCTGGGGGGACCTCGAGGTGACACCAGGCCAGCTCTGAGACATAGTCCACCAGCGTGTCCTGGGTCTTCTACGAGGCCTCCTTCGAATAGGACATGCCTGGAGCACCTCCCGAGGGAGGCGACCAGGAGGCATCCGGAACAGATGCCCGAGCCACCTCAGCTGCTCCTTTCGACATGAAGGAGCAGCGACTCTGCAACCATTAATCTGCTTGTAAAAGTTCCTCTGAACTGGAAATACAGTAGGTGGTGTTCAGACATATCTCCAGCAGTTGGCAGACTGCTGGAGATATGTCTGAAAACCACCTATTTTTTCAAGAAGCTTCTAGATTGGATGAAGCCGAACTGTGTGCTCGGTGCTCGGTTAATGCGGGGGTTAAGAGGTTAAAAGTGCATATCATGCTTTTGTAATTATAACTTGATGGATAAATGCATATACTGTATTACAATCTATGCGTGTATCATAGGTTTTGGCACCATAATAAATGTATATAAATATATATTTATATATATATATATATATATATATATATATATTATATATATATATATATATAGTCCCCTGGAGTGTTCTTCTTCTCTGAAATTCACTTGAGTGGGTAACAAAGTGATTATTAATCATTTCTTGTTTGATGAGGTTTGTAAGTGACACATGGGCCAAATTCTTTATGAATAATCTAGAAAAGGCTGTATGTCTTTTTCCAGTGCACTGCAGGAGGTCAGGGCCACAGCTTTCATTTCTCATATTTACCATGCAGGGGTGTCAATGCATCTAAAGAGCACTGTATATACTATAATTTTAAATGTTATTTTGTAGAAATATTTAGACGCTAACTGCAAAAGAGATGATTGATGAAGAGGATAAATTTTGGATTGGACTGACGGATTCTGAGACTGAAGGGCAGTGGGTGTGGACGATGGCTCTCCACTAAATTCAAGGTGAGACTTTAGACAGAGGTTGTAGGTTGGCTGCTGTGAGATCGGTGCACACACCTCTATATTCACCTTTTCTTTTTTTTTTAGCTTAGCATTTTGGGCTGACGATGACTACAACAAGGAGCCAGACAACTGGACAGTGGAGGATCCTGAGGGAGAGGACTGTGTGAGAATGGGCCCAAAAGCACCATTCATCGGAAGCTTGAAATGGTGGTATGACGGATCGTGCAAAAAGGAACAACAGAGTATTTGTGAAAAAACAGCAAAAAACTTTAGGCATGAACCTTGTGTGGATAATCATGTGTCACTGTTTGGTCATTCCACACTTTACTTCACTTTCCAATGTTACTAAAGCCGTCATCATTTTATAGTAAAGATATAAGTGAACTCTCTCTGTTTACCTCCTGTTTTTTCCACTGTCTTGGAGATAATGATTGCAGAACTTAGTGTCATTTTTATATGAGAAGTTGTTGGACTGAATGCAAGCTTTTAATGATAATTGATTGTAATATATTTTTTCTTTGTATTGGACTTTTATTTATTTAAGTAGTTGTTATAGACCAGACAGAGCAGGTCTCCAAGAGCACAATGTTAGTTGTTTTAGACATGTGGTTCAGACCTTTATACTTCTGTTTTTCACCACAGCATGTCCTTTTGTAGTAACGCAGCACTTCCACAAGAGGGAGGCAACGTCTACACTTTGCTTTAGGCTCCTTCCTCTAAAATTATTGTAGAAAACGGAGTAAACAGGAAACTGCATAGGCTACTTAATATAGGAATCCACCCTGTTTATTAATATTTGTATACTTTAGCAGGTTGTTATACTACTTTTATTGTCCAATTATGAGTGTTTGCTCGTGCTCCTTTAAGTAAATCAATAAATTAAAAAAATACAAACTCATCTATCATCTATCAATCTACTCTCTGAATGTTTTTTTTTTCTCATTTATTTTGAGTGAATGAACAGCCTACGCTTCACCTGCGCGTTTGTGATCCCATCGCCTTGTTTTCTTCCATTAGCCGCGCGCTGCTGAGATGGGACACGGGACTGGCGGAGAGGGTTTGCGGGGGGTGGGGCGGTTGGTGTCCCGGCCGGCAGACGGCTGTGCTCCTTAAACGCCTTTACTTAGGTCCTACAATATGGTGTGTGCCACTAAACTCTCCTGATGGACTTTAATGTAATTATCGGATTAGCGCTCTCTGCCTCTCTCTCTCAAGCTCAAAATGTTTACTACTCGGTCCACGGACGCCGCTGGGACGCACGGCCGGGTTTCGTGCGGTGATCTGCCGGGGTCCTTCCGGAGTTTAAACCCCTCGTTTTTGACAGCTTTGATTAGTCTATCGCAACGGAGACGCGCGCGTAACGACCGGTGAACTTTTACGCGCGGCTAGCTGCTCATCAGACGAGATGCCAACGGGAAACTGGATAGGATAAGTATTTGAGGTGAGTTTTAAATTGTCAGGAATATGGCAAATTAAAGATCTTTAGAGATCTTTATTTTGAAGAACAGGTGTTGTCAGTGTGTCATCAGTTTAAAGAAGCAAGATTTAACCGCTCACGAGAATGTTGGCGAATTCATTAACTGTAGGTTCAATAGGCTAATTTTCATTAGGCCAATCCGTCTGTTTATTCTGCCACTCTTATATAGCCTATGCACTCCAGTCGAGTCAATTATCTTGCCGTTTTCTCGCTGCATGAAATCGTAACATTATAGGCCTCACAAAGTAACAATGTCTATCGTCAACTTGTTCTCAGTGAGTTTTATTTAGTAGGCCTTCTACTCTAGGTTAGGTTTATTTATATAATTTTAGCAGCACAAACCATAAGGCTACATTAAACGTGGATAAAATTAGAGACCAACAAACAAAATCAAAGCACCTCTAAGACTAGGCTGACTCTAACTGAAGATTAGGACACTTAAAGTGATAGTCTGTAAATTTGCAACGTTAGGAGAGATTGGAAAGTAAACAATCAAATTCCTCCCTTTTGGACCAGAAAGACACTCCTAGTTTGCAAAATGAGGAGAGCAGGAACAGAGTTTTCAAAAGTGAACGGTCAAGCTCCTACCCCCTCCCCTGATTGGTCCTGACAGGCCGCTTCACAGGAAAAGCTCGTCTCATTGGTCAAAGTGCATGGAAACAATATCATTATTTAATATCACTTATGTTACATTAAATTTCAGACCAGGTGGTCAATTATACACAATCTATTACATTTGTAAACATTTAAACTTACAGATTATCACTTTAATACAAATGGCAGTAGTTTTGGAAAATTTTGATGTTAGACCTGGCCTGCGTAAATACATTGTCGGATTGGACAGTTGAACTCTTAAATTTCAGCTTGAACTTCCAGCAGATTTGTTCTTATAGTAACCTCGTATTTGGTAAGTTAAAGGCCCTCTACCGGATTTTTTATTTAAAAAAATAAAAATAAAATTAATTAGTGGAACAACAATAGTTCTGTCCTCCAGTGATTTGGAGAAAAAATACTACAGTTTCATGGACTAGTTTTCTGGCATTTCTGAGACACTGACCCTGAAAAGTGACCCTGCAAGTTATGAAAGGTGCTTATAAACTCATGCCTGTAAAGAATCTAGAAGTTAGGAATGAGGAGTTATGAGAGTTAAGAATTAAACTAACAATTAAAATAACAAAAATTGGGCCATTAATGGTGATCAATTCTTATAAGTGACCACAAAATACTGCCTCAGCTCCTCTAAGTGGGATGGATGACCAATCAGATTGGCACCATCCTTGGCCACCTTATAGCATTGCCTTTATTCACTGCTGTACTTTTACACATATACAGTATTTAGAACTGTCCACAATGCATTATGAGTTTAAATGAAGTTAATGCTTTGTGGTCCATTAAATTTCACTTAGATCAACATAAACACTGCTATTGCTTACATTTATGCTTAACTTTAAACAAACTTATATTAAGAGTCTTATTCATTATGTAAATAAGTTAAAAATAAACCCTTTTTTACTCTTGCACAATTTGTCCAAAGCATAAAAGTGCATCACTTTAGTATAGGGGAAGCAATCATCATGAATTTATGAATGAACTATGATTAGCTAATGACGCGTTCATTACAGCAGTAAATGTTGTATTAAGGTATATCTTGCAAACTAATATTCTTAGAAATCATGATGATGAATCATGATATTCATGCATAAACTTCATAATTACGATTAGTTAATGTTTGTAAAACAAATATAAATGTTTTAGTGAATTCATCATGATTCTAACATCATGAGATATTAACAAGATTTCTCATGAATCATTACAGTAGTTACTTAATGAACTCATGCATGAAGTCACCTATGAAGAACATGAAGTCATGTTAAGTCATGATGAGTCATGATATCCTCATGCATGAATACATCATGAAATCATGCATTAATTCATGTTATTCATGCATGACTTCAAGTAACCTTATTCTAAAGTGTTACGTTTTTTTACATATGTTTATTATTTTTGAATTAAAAAGCGAAACATAACAAAACACGTGATAATGTTGCAAATTCACATGAGTACAAAGAAAATCAAAGAATAGATACTAATAATAAAAGAGAACTGAGATTGGTGAAAATTCTTGACTGATGAACTTCCTGTAACCCAAACGATCTAAGACTTTTCTTGTGTTTCCATGCGTTGTTTCCGTGTTGTCGTCACTTCTTTCATCACTTTTGTGGACTTTTAGTTCCGTTTTTGTTGCTTTTCTGTAACTTTTTTAATGATTTTTTTTGTTGCGTTTTCATCTTCATTTATGTCACTTTTTCATCGCTGTCTAGACACTTTCTTCAAGAGACTTTTAGATTGTTGTAATGCCTGGATACCTTGTTAATAAGTGGAAAAAATGTGCTCGTTAAGGTGGGGGTTGATGTTCTTTTAGCAAAATTGCGTTTTCATTGTCTTTGTAAGGCACATTGAAGTGCACTTTTCACCAACTGTGCACTATAAATAGATTGGCCTCGCCTCAAGTGACTTAATAAGTTATACTGGTATTTAAAGATGTTGATTCAGCAAAGTTCCCACTTTCTACGTTCACACATTACAGTGAAAGAGGAAGTTAAATTGATCACTGATAAGAACACTTACTTTTGGCAGAAGACACATTGAGAAGATGGTTGTGTTGGTCCTATTTGCGCTTTATGTTTAGTTTAGAGCTAGTTATAGTCTAATTTCTTTTCTTTTTCCCTAAAGTTGATTAGCTTATTTTGCATTCATGCATATTGTATTAAATTAGTCTTTATTGGTCTCTTGCAAATGTACATACGTGGGTGAAGGTGGGAGGGACGGCAAAAGGGACATGGTTTTTTTTGTGGTCTGTATTTATGCTTCCTTCCTTGTGCGAGTAAGCCACCTCAGACACATTTTATTGGTATGGACATTGGTTCATTTTGATCTGTCTGAACTGCGAACGAAGCCTCAGGGCCATTTGAAAAGTTTAGATCGTTGTTTTGTTTAAGTTTGTTAAGGACAAAAAGCCACTACAGTTGTAATGCAGAAGAAAATATCTACGCCAATGTCCCAGAACAGCAGACAACTCAAAGGTGAGACTGGAATTTACACACATGTACTTTAAGATTTTATTTTACAATGAGCCATATCATATTTAGGTTTGTATTTTTAAACTTGAATGACTAAAACGATATGAACAAACTTTCAGTTATATCTTTCTAAATGAAATTGCTTTAAGGGTGAAGTCTTGTGCATGGTTTGTAAACATACTGAAATGATTAAAATTGGTCAGATCATCTTTAGTATCAATGCATGAGTTCTGTTGAGACGCTGCTGGTTTATCTAATGAAGATAGTAACTAAGGGGGAGCTGAGGATAACGTACAAATCAAGTCAAACAGACCTAAACCCTGAAGACTAGCACATTCTCTGCTCCGGCCTCAGCAGCTTACAAATAAAACTGGTTTCTGTGTCTTGTTTTGATCATTTCATCACTTAACATCGTGGCAGCCTGCTGCTGCTGCCTGCTGCTGCTAAAGGACACAAACTTTTCCTCCGAAACTTTTCCCCCTTTGCTATCATCCCTCTCCTTTTTTGACACAAGCTGGATAGTTCAGAGCTGGATCCTTGGAGTTACACTTTGACGAATGTTCGACTGATCTTGTTTTTTGCACCATGACAAAACACGTAGCTAAAGCAGCGCAAACCACTTTTGAAGAAAACTCCGCTTATCGAATTGACGAACCACTACAACGACTCCACCGAAACCAACCGGCGCTTCCGATATAAGCGAACATACTGTATCCATCAACGAACGTTTGAACTCCTGGATGCAAGACTTTCACTAATCTAAGCTTTGCACAAAGAATATCAAGAACTCCGCCCACAGTCTGGAATTCAGTAACATCAGATTGACTCGCTCGTAAAAGAAAATACAACACTTCACCGCCATAGTAACGACGCTCACTACCCAATTCACTCAGGTATCCACGCATATAGAGACATTCACTGCTGAAAATAACCATGAAGAGGGGAAAATACTGGATTTACAGGCGCGCGCTATGAGAAGACACTTATTTCTCCGCATTTCCTGAAAACTAGCCAGTGAACGAAACTGTGAAGACTTCATGGCTCGCTCAACACTCCATCAGAACTGTCCAACATAACCTTTCCATGTTACATGCATTGGACACTACCTCCGCACTCAACTCGACCCCGGGCCACATCGTGAAATTTGAACACTTCAAACAAAAGGAACTGGTTCAGCGACAAGGCAGACAGCTGAAAGGGAACCCACTACGGACTTATGATCATCGCCAGATCACGCAACGGCAAAACAGCTTCTTTCCCATTCCGCAAAGACATGATAGAACGTACAAAAGACAACCCTTAGTAGACACGTATACATTGATGCGACTAATTCAAGACAAGGACATTTCACCATGCTTACTAGCTGTAAACGACTGCCAAGGACAAATTACGGGACCAATCGACGCGGGACTTTTAAATTTTTGTCATATGATTTACAGACCCGGTGCGAACTCGACTGAAACTAATTCTTACAATCTAGTCCATGACTGCCAGTATTACAAGAGGACCCTTTCATTGCAATCGAGACGTTTAATGCTTTTCGGATATTCAGTCAAACGTCGTAAGGCTTATAGGCTACATCTGACCAATTTCATGATGCTATTTTAAAACAGTTTTTCAACACTTTATGTTATTTTATAAACATTCTGTTCATGATAACGAGAAATGGACTTTAGTATGGTCGAAGGTTATGAGGTTGTAAAGTATGAACAGAGCGAAAAAGCATGGTGGGGCGTCAGCTATGTTGTTTAGACTGCAAATAAGTTACTAGTATGGAAATAGGACTATGCGGTGGGATGTGACTTGTGCCTTATGTGAGAATTAAGGGAAAAAAAGAAAATATTATTGTAGCGCTGTTATTTATGGATCCTGACTCCGACTAGAGTTTTTTTCTAATGGTGGAGGGCACTTTTCAGGCTCTAATCAGAAAGTTCAGTTTGTGGGGGTATTTAAGTATCGATTGGTTACACTCCAAGAGCACAAAGCGGCAGATTTATAATACCTTATTCAGCATAGTTTGTATCCATAATAACGTAACGAGCAGATACAACCCATAGTGCTACTCTAATTGCAATATTTTTTCAGAATGAATGAACTGAATTAATCAATGGGATAATGATAATGACATAAGTGACCTCCTATCCGTTTGTGTAATTATATAAATGATGATAAAAAAACAAAATATGAGGAGGGCGATACCTGTACTGGTTTGAAGGGTTACAGAGAATATCGATTGCACTTATAAGAGCACTGAAGGCAAGATTTGGGTAATATATACAGAGGAGATTGACCTATAACGCTTATGATAGTTGTGCAGGTTAAAAGTTTATGATAAAATTGTCCAAACGAAAAAATACAGTATACAGAAAGTGCAAAGATAAAACATGGATGTCTAAGGGTTGCTATGCATGCAAGAAAAAATTCACATTTACAAAAATTTTTTACACAAAAGCCGAGATAGCGGAAGATAATAAAGAATATAAATAATATGACAGGATCATTAAGATGTAACAGGATTATCTATATAAATTGTTAGTAGGCAATAGACATATATAGAAGTTTATGGATATCTTAAAATCAGCTATAATTGAATAAACCAAGACGTTAATTATCCAAATATTTCAAGATGAGTATAACACTTTAATAATATGAATGAACAGTGCGTCGATACATTTAATAATTCTTTGCTGATGTTGGACCAAATTTTGCTGCAAAATTGCATGTGAGAAACTTAATTGGATGATAGACACCAATCTCTGGTCCCCCATGTTTTCCTCCAACCTTGTTTTTTTGGGGAGGGGGGGGAAAAATTGTGGGGGGGGATATTGGACGTTTGGTTAAGGGTGTAAAATAAAACGCTCGACAGATTACCATGACATGGATATGAAAACTTAAAAAACTGTTATTGAAAGTATCTCTAAGCCATTAACATACATCTGTAACCTATCCGTGCAAAACTGGGCATTTCTGAAGGTTGAAGTAGCAGAAGATGATTCTTGTTCAGGGGAGTAAAATCTCTTCAAAACTTAGGCGTGTTTCCTTACGCAATTCTCAAAATCTCTAGAGAGGTTTTAAATCTCTAGACTTGTATCGCTTTATTGAAGTATAACTTTGCTCTCTGACCTAGTGCTAGTTTGGTTTTAGAATAATCACCTCACTTCCCGCTCTCTTTGATTATTGAGATAATACTAATGCTGTAGATAACCAGAATATGCGAGTAGGTTCTTTATTGGCTGAGTAAGCGTTCGTCAATAACTATGATCTCTTTATAAACTGCATTATGGGTTAGGGGTCAGCTCTACGAGTGGTTTCAGTGTATTTAAAATAGAAAACAATGTGTAAATAGGTGATTATCCGTCTGAGTTGTTCAGAAATTGTGTGTGTTTACTCAGGTTTCCTTCTGGGCCCAAATTGTTTAACTGTACCATCAAACGACATTTGTTACACGTCCTCGAGTACTTTAAAGTTTTCTTTCTTGACTGATGTACAAATATTTCTGCATCAGGTGACGACTTACATGATGTGGTCGGATTTGTTAACTTGGAACTCAAGTGTCAAAAGTGGTTCAAAAATAAACTATCTCTAATCTGAGTAAGTTAATTGATGATATTCGGCAACCGTAGATTCCAGGTAGGAAGCATTCAAGTAGAGGGTGTTGTCATAGGCGGGTGATGAAATAAAATTCCTGGAGTTATTATTGTGATAAAACCTGACTTGGAATCTCCATTAGTAGTATATTACTAATATCAAGAAGTATTTCCGTCAATAGCAGAAAGCAAGCAACTTTCTAATTCCACGCTTAATTCCTTTCTGTTCACTGATTTTGCCATATTTATGATTTTGTCCGTGGTTTGAGGTGCATATTATAAGCAATAAAGCATTGGTGTGTTGCAAAAAGAGATTTCGTAGAGTATTCATAAGTTGGAGTTTTTGGACACACAAACTCTTATTTTTGAATCAAGATCGATGAAGTTTTGTGACATTGTTGAGTTCCAATGGTAAGATGTCTATAGCCAAGCAGATGACAAACTGTAGGGCCAATGAAAAGAGGTTCAGAACGTCTGGTTGTTTGATTACGTGATGGAATTTGAATTAGGGATTCAGAACATAGTTCAACTATATAGAGCTATATAGTCGACGTTAATGGGTTACATTGTGGATAAACTTGGAGATGGAGATGAAACGATGTCCAAACATCAACCTTTTCAATATAATACAAACAAAAGACCTTTTGAAAAGTACAGAGAAGAAGAAACACGGGAACAAAGGGGGAGTGTGGCTCAATTGCTTGCATTCTTTACTAAGCAGTGTTGTTGCTCTGCCGAGCTTGTCTTTATTTGCGCTAAATCTACAATCGAGATTAGTCAGATAAGGAGTTGATCTGCTGAGAGGACCCTCGCAAAGGCTATAACCTGGTCTTTTAAGTGCCCACTAGATCCGAACATTAGTCGATCATATACAGCCAGTTAGGGCAGGCTGGGTGCGGGTTGTTGATGGGAGCTTACTGCCCTCTTCAATGGACCCGCTCTACACCCTGGCTTTTTACCGCACTACCGATATGTGGGCTTAATTTACATATCGCATGAATAACACACAACAATAACCACCCCAAGAACAAAAAAAAAAAACTGAATGAAGGAATGAACTGGGAATTGCAAGATCACGGATAATATTAATATGTATATTAATGGTGCCTTTTGAACACAGAACTAGTGTGCCTTTTTGAAAGTATCTGTGTTTGGCAGTGGTAAACCATCTGTAACCTTCTGTGAACCATCTGTAACCTTCTGTAAGAAGAAAAGAAAAAGGGAGTGGTTGTCTGTATGCATATATGTGTTAATAACTTATGATAGCCTTTTTCCTTGCTTTGTATTGTCATCGGACTAATGAGACAGTTGATGTAGTGGTGTTTCTTTCGTTGTGTTTCACTCTGTTTTCGTTAACTTTTACTTTTTTATTACGGACTGTTCTAGAGGTGCTTTAGTGGGTGTGATCTGTGTTGAACCACGCTTGGAAGGGCTGTAGTTCTCTTTTGCCGGTGGGCGTATGATGTTGCGTAGATGAAGGATTGATGGATGTGATAACAGAAAATTGGGCGGCGGGGGCTTCTTGTGTGTGTAGCGTGCTGGTTTCTGCTCTTGTGTCTGTCACTCTGTAAACATGGCTCCACTGTATTTGTGATTGATCAATTGTTTTATTTCAATGATGTCGGGGGTGGGCCTTATAGCTCTGCTTCGGCCACTCCTTATTGAGCAGAATTTTAACTGCTAATAATCATAAACTAACTATAAACTAAAGTTAGGGTTAGATAAGAAAGTTGGTCTCATGTTTCATTAAATGTTGTTAACATTGGTGGTTTTCTTCAGACTTTGAATTTGACGCTCACAGA
>VHKM01001148.1:0-53762 GCA_007210695.1 Neogobius melanostomus | reverse complement strand
CAAAGAGAGAGATCCAGCACTTTTAGGGTCAAGTGTGAATCTAACCGAAGCACTTTAGGTCAGTGGTGAATCTAACCTCAGCACTTTAAAGGGTCAGTGTGAATATAACTCACAAATTTAAGGGTCAGTGTGAAATTAACCTCAGCAATTTAGGGTCAGTGTAAAATCTAAAACCTCAGCACTTTAAGGGTCACTGGTGAATCTAACCGCAGCACTTTTAGGGTCAGTTGTGAATCAACCTAGCAACTTTAGGGTCAGCGTGAATCTCATCTCAGCCACTTTAGGGTCAGTGTTGAATCTTAACTCAGCACTTTAGGGTATTGTGAATCTAACCTCAGCACTTAGGGTCAGTGTGGAACTAACCTCAAGCACTTTAGGGGTCAGTGTGAACTAAACCTCTAAAGCACTGTTAGGGTTCAGTGTAAATCTAACCTCAGCACTTTAGGGTCACTGTGAATCTAACCTCAGCAATTTTAGGGTCACTGTGAATCTAAAACCTCAGCACTTCAAGGGGTCAGTGTTGAATCTAACGCTCAGCAATCTTTAGGGTCAGTGTGAATATAAATACCTCAAGCACTTTAAAGGGTCAGTGTGGAATCTTAACCTCAGCACTTAGGGTCAAGTGTGAATCTAACCGCAGCACTTTAGGGTCAGTGTGAATCTAAGTGCGGCATTTAGGGTCAGTGGGGGGTGGGAAAAAAATCTAAACCTCAGCACTTAGGGTCAGTTGAATCTAACCTCAGCACTTTTAGGGTCCAGCGGTGAATCTACACCTTCAGCACATTAGGGTCAGCGTGAATTAAGCTCCAGCACTTTAGGGTCAAGCGTGATATCTAAAACCCTCAGCACCTTTAGGGTCAAGTGTGAATCTAACCTCGCACTTTAGAGTCAGCGTGAATCTAACCTTCAGCACTTTAGGGTCAGTGTGAATCTAACCTCAGCACTTTAGGGTCAGGTGGATATCTACACCTCAGCACTTTTAGAGTCAGCGTGAGTCTAAACCTCAAGCACTTTAGAGTTCAGCGTGAAATCTAATAACCGCAGCACTTTAGGGTCAGTGTGAATCTAACCTCAAGCATTTAGAGTCAGTGTGATATTTTAACCTCAGTACTTTAGGGTCAGTGTGTAATCTAACCTCCAGCACTTTAGGGTCAGCGGAATCTAACGTCAGCACTTTAGGGTCAGTGTGAATCTAACCTCAGCCACTTTAACAGTGCAGTGTGAATCTAACCTAGCATTATAAGGGTCAGTTGTGAATCTAACCTCAGCACTTTAGAGTCAGTGGAATTAACCTCAAGTACTTTAGGGTCAGTATGAAATCAAACTCAGCACTTTAGGGTCAGTGTGATATATACCTCCAGCACTTAGGTCATGTGAAAATCTAACCTCACACTTTAGATCAGTGTGAATTCTACTCAGCCCACTTTCAGATCAGTGTGAATCTAACCTCAGCAGCTTTAAGGGTCGTGTGAATCTAACCTCAGCACTTAAGGGTTCAGTGTGAAATCTAACCTCAGTAACTTTAGGGTTCAGTGGTGAACTAACCTCAGCACTTTAGGCTAGCGTGAATCTAAACCTCAGCACTTTTTAGGGTCAGTGTGAATCTAACCTCAGCACTTTAGAGTCAGTTGTGAATTTACCTCAGTATTTAGGGTCAGTGTGAACTAACCTCAGCACTTTAGAGTCAGTTGTGAATATAACCTCAGCACTTTAGGGTCAGTGTGAATCTAACCTCAGCACTTTAGGTCAGTGTGAATCTACAACCCAGCACTTTTCGGATCAGTGTGAAGTCTAACGCTCAGCCCTTTAGGTCAGTGTGAATCTAACCTCAGCACTTAGGGTCATGTGAATCTAACCTCCAGCACTTTAGAGCAGTGTGAATAAAACTCAGCACTTTAGGGTCAGTGTGGGAATCTAACCTCAGCACTTTAAGGTTCAGTGTGAATCTACCTCAGCACTTTCGGATCAGTGTGAATCTAAACCTCAGCACTTTAAGGGTCAGTGTGAACTAACTCAGCACTTTAGGGTCAGTGTGAATTCTAACCTCAGCACTTTAGGTCAGTGTGAATCTAACCGCAGCACTGTAGGGTCAGTGTGACATATAACCCAGCATCTTTAGGGTCAGTGTGGATTAACCGCAGCACTTTAGGTCCAAGTGTGAATCTAACCTCAGCACTTTAGGGTTCAGTGTGAATAAACCTCAGCACTTTAGGGTCAGTGTGAAATCTAACCTCAGCACTTTAGAGTCAGTGTGAATATAACCTCAGCACTTAGGGTCAAGTGATTGAATCTAAACTCAGTACTTTTAGGGTCAGTGGTGATCTTTAACCTCAGGCACTTTCGGATCAGTGTGAATCAACCTCAGCACTTTAGGGTAGTGTTGAATCTAACCTCAGGCAATTTAGGGTCAGTGTGAATCTAACCTCAAGCACTTTAGGGTCAGTGTGAATCTAACCGCAGCACTTTAGGGTCAGTGTGAATATAAACCTCAGGCACTTAGGGTCAGTGTGAATCTAACCGCAGCACTTTAGGGTCAGTGTGAACTAACCTCAGCCTTTAGGGGTCAAGTGTGAATATTAAACCTCAGCACTTTAGGGTCAGTGTGAATCTAACCTCAGCACTTTAGGTCAGTGTAAATCTACCTCCAGCACTTTTAGGGTCCACTGTTGAATCTACCGCAGAAACTTGTAGGGTCAGTGGTGAATTAACTCAGCACTTTAGGGCACGTGAATCTAACCTCAGCACTGTTAGGGTCAAGTGTGAAATCTAACCTCAGCACTTTAGGGTCAGTGTGGAATCTAACTGCAGCACTTTAGGGTCAGTGTGAATCTTAACCTCAGCACTTTTAGGGTCAGTGTTAATCTAACCATCAGCACTTTAGGTCAGTGTAAATCTAACCTCAGCAACTTTAGGGTCACTGTGAACTAACCTCAGCATTTTAGGGTCACTGTGAATCTAACCTCGCACTTCAGGGTCAGTGTGAATCTAACCTCCAGCACTTTAGGGTCAGTGTGAATATAACCTCAGCACTTTAGGGTCAGTGTGAATCTAAACCCAGCACTTAGGGTCAGTGTGAATCTAACCTCAGAGGCAACTTTAGGGTCAGTGTGATCTAACCTAAGCACTTTAGGGTCAGCGTGATCTCACCTCAGCACATTAGGGTCAGCGTGAATCTAACCTCAGCCACTTTAGGGTGCAGCGTTGAAATCTAACCTCAGAGCACTTTAGGGTCCGTGTGAATCTAACCTCAGCACTTTAGAGTCAGCCGTGAATCTAACCTCAGCACTTTAGGGTAAGCGTGAATTTACCTCAGCACTTTAAGGGTCAGTGTGAATCTAACCTCAAGCACTTTTAGGGTCAGTGTGAATTAAACCTCAGCACTTTAGGGTCATGTGAAGTCTAACCTCAGCACTTTAGGTCATGTGAATCTAACCAGCCTATTAGGGTCAGTGTAAATCTAAGCCTCAGCACTTTAGGGTCATGTGAATCGTAACCTCAGCATTTTTAGGGTCACTGTGAATCTAAACCCATCAGCATTCAAGGGTCAGTGTGAATCTAACCTCAGCACTTTTAGGGTCCGTGTGAATATAACCCTCAAGCACTTTAGGGTCAGTGTGAATCTAAACCTCAGCACTTTAAGGGTCGCGTGAATCTAACCTCAGCACTTAGGGTCAGTGTGAATCTAACGCTCAGCACTTTAGGGTCAGTGTGAATCTAACCTCGAGCACTTTAGGGTCAGCGTGGAATCTAACCTCAGCACATTAGGGTCAGCGTGAATCTAACTCTCAGCACTTTAGGGTCAGCGTGAAATCTAACCTCAGCACTTTAGGGTCCATGTGAATCTATCAGCAACTTTAGAGTCAGAGTGAATCTAACGCCAGCAACTTTAGGGTCAGTGTGAATATAACCTCAGCAATTTAGGGTCATGTGACTAACCTCAGCAACTTTAGGGTCAGTGTGAAATCTAACCTCAGCACTTTAGGGTCAGTGTGAATCTAACCGCAGCACTTTAGGGTCAGTGTGGAATCTAACCTCAGCACTTTAGGGGTCAGTGTGAATAATAACCTCAGCACTTTAGGGTCAGTGTGAATATAACCTCAATACTTTAAAGGTCAGTGTGAACTAACCGCAGCAAACTTTAGGGTCAGTGTGAAATCTAACCTCAGCACTTAGTGGGTCAGGTGAATATATCCTCAGCCCTTTGGGTCAGTGTGAAATTCTAACCTCAGCACTTTAGGGTCAGTGTGAATCTAACCGCAGCCACTTTAGGGTCAGTGTGAATCTAACCTCAAGCACTTAGGGTCATGTGAATATAACCTCAGCACTTTAAGGGTCAGTGTGGGAATCTAACCTCAGCACTTTAGGGTCAGCGTGAATCTAACCTCAGCCTTTAGGGTCAGTGTGAATCTAACCTCAGCACTTTAAAGGGGTCAGTGTGAAATCTAACTCAGCACTTTAAGGGTCACTGTGATATCTAAACCACAGCACTTTAGGGTCAGTGTGAATCTAACCTCAAGCAACTTTATGGGTCAATGTGAATCTACCTCAGCACTTTAGGTCACTGTGAATCTAACCTCAGCACTTTAGGGTCAATGTCTAATCTACCTCAGCACTTTAAGGGTAGTGTGAATCTAACCTCAGCACTTTAGGGTACCAACTGTGAATCTAACCTCCAGCACTTTTAGGGGTCACTGTGAATCTAACCTCAGCCTTTAAGGGTAGTGTGAATATAACCTCAGCAGCTTTAGGTCAGTGTGAATATCAACCTCAGCACTTTAAGGGTCAGTGTGAATCTAACCTCAAAGCACTTAGGGTCAGTGTGAATATAACCCTCAGCACTTTGAGGGTCAGTGTGAATATAACCTCAGCACTTTTAGGGTCAGTGTGAATCTAACCTCAGCACTTTAGGTTCAGTGTGAATCTACACCTCAGCACTTTCGGATCCAGTGTGAATCTACACCTCAGCAATTTTAGGGTCAGTTGTGAATCTAACCTCAGCCACTTTAAGGGTCAGTGTGAATCTAACCTCAGTACTTTAGGGTCAGTGTGAATCTAACCTCAGCAGCTTTAGGGTCAGCGTGATCTTAACCTCAGCACTTTAGGGTCAGTGTGAACTAAACCTCAGCACTTTAGGGTCAAGTGTGATCTAAACCTAAGCACTTTAAGAGTCAGTGGTGAATTAACCTCAGTACTTTAGGTCAGTGTGGAATCTAACCTCAGCATCTTTAGAGTCAGTGTGAATATAAACTCAGCCTTAGGGACCAGTGTGAATCCTAAACTCAGTACTTTAGGGGTCAGTGTGAATCCTTAACCCTCAAAGCACTTTAAGGTTCCGTGTGAATCAACCTCAGCACTTCGCGGTCAGTGTGAATCTAACCTCAGCACTTTTAAGGGTCAGTGTGATATGCTAACCTCAAGCACTTTAGGGTCAGTGTGAATTAACCTCCACACACTTAGGGTCAGTGTGGAATCTAACCCTCGCCACTTAGAGCATGTGATAATTTAACCTCAAGTACTTTAGGGTCAGTGTGAATCTTACCTCGCACTTTAGAGGCCAGTGTGAATATAACCTCAAGCACTTTAGGGTCAGCTGTGAATCTAATCAGTAACTTTAGGGTCAGTGTGAATCTAACCTCAGCAACTTTTAGGTCCATGTGAATCAACCTCAGCATTGCTTTAGATCAGCGTGAATCTAACTCAAGCAAACTTTAGGGTCAGGTGTGAATATAACCTCAGCAATTTAGGGGTAGTGTGAATCTAAACTCAGCTTTAGGGTCAGTGTGAATCTAAAAGCCCAAGCAACTTTAGGTCCAGTGTGAATCTAACCGTAGCACTTTAGGTTCAGTTGTGAATTAACCTCAGCACTTTAGGGTCAGTGTGAATATACGCTCAGCTTTAGGATTCAGTGGTGAATATAACTCAATACTTTAGGGTCAGTGTGAATCTACCGCAGCAAGCACTTTAGGGTCAGTGTGATCTAACCTGCAGCCTTTAGGGTCAGTGTGAATATACCTCAGCACTTTAAGCGTCAGTTGTGAATTAACCTCAGCACTTAGGGTCAGTGTGATCTAACCGGCAGCACTTTTAGGGTCAGTGTGAATCTAACTCAGCACTTTAGGGTCAGTTGTGAATATAACCTCAGCACTTTAGGCAGGTGTGAATCCTAACCTCCAGCACTTTAGGGTCAGCGTGATCTAACCTCAGCAATTTAGGGTAGTGTGAATCTAACCTCAGCACTTTAGGGCAGTGTGAAATCTAACCTCAGCACTTTAAGGGTCCACTTGTGAATCTACCCACAGCACTTTAGGGTTCAGTTGTTGAATCTAACCTCAGCACTTTATGGGTCAGTGTGAATCTACCTCAGACTTTAGGGTCACTGTGAATCTAACCTCAGCAAACTTTTAGGGTCAGTGTCAACTAACCTCAGCACTTTAGGTCCAAGTCGTGAATCTAACCTAGCACTTTAGGTCACTGTGAAATCTAACCTCAGCCCTTTAGGTCACTGTGAAATTAACCTCAGCACTTTAGGGTCAGGTGACTATACCTAATAACTTAGGGTCAGTGTGAATATAACCTCAGCACTTTAGGGTCCAGTTGTGAATCTACCTCAGCACTGTTTAGGGTCGTGTGAATATAACCTCAGCACTTTAGGGTCAGTGTGAATATAACCTCAGCACTTAAGGCGTCATGTGAACTAACCTCCATGCAGCTTTAGTCAGTGGAATCTTAACCTCAGCACTTTCGGATCAGTGTGAATCAACCTCAGCACTTTAGGGTCAGTGTGAATCTAACCTCAAGCCTTCGGGGTCAGTGTGAATCTAACCTCAGTACTTTAGGGTCAGTGTGAATTCTAACCCCAGCACTTTCGGGCAGCGTGAATCTAACCTCAGCCTTTAGGTCAGCTGTGAATCTAACCTTCAGCACTTTAAGGGTCAGTGTGAAATCTAACCTCAAGCACTTTAGAGTCAGTGGTGAATTTAACCTCAGTACTTTAGGGTCAAAGTGGTGAATCTAACCTCAGCACTTAGAGTCAGTGTGAATATAACTCAGCACTTTTAGGTCAGTGTGAATCTAAACCTCAGCAACTTTAAGGGTCAGTGTGAATATAACCTCAGCACTTTAGGGTCAGTGTGAATATAACTCAGCACTTTAGGGGTCAGTGTGAATCTAACTCTCAGCACTTTAGGTTCAAGTGTGAATCTAACCTCAGCACTTTCGGATCAGTGTGAATCTGAACGCTCAGCAACTTTAGGGTCGTTGTGAAATCTAAACCTCACAGCTTTAGGGGTCAGTGGAATCTAACCTCAGTACTTTAGGGTCAGTGTGAATCTAACCTCAGCACTTTAGGGTCAGCGTGAATGCTAACCTAGCAACTTTAGGGCAGTGTGAATCTAACCTCAGCACTTTTAGGGTCAGTGTGAATCTAAACCTCAGCACTTTTAGAGTCAGTGTGATTTAACCTCAGTACTAGGTCAGTGTGATCTAACCTAAGCACTTTAGGGTCATGTGAATATAACCTCAGCAACTTTAGGGTCGTGGTGATCTAACCTCAGCACTTTTGAGGTTCAGTGTGATATCTAACCTCAGCACTGTTCGGGTCAGTGTTGAATTCTAACCTCAGCAACCTTTAGGGTCGTGTGATCTAAACGCTCAGCACTTTAGGGTCAGTGTGAAATCTAACCTCAGCATTTAGGGTCAGTGTGAATCTAACTCAGCACTTTAGAGCAGTGTGAATTTAACCTCAGTACTTTAGGTCAGTGTATATCTAAAACTCAGCAAACTTTAGAGTCAGTGTGAAATATACTCAGCATTTAGGGTCAGTGTGATATCTAAACTCAGTACTTTAAGGGGTGCAGTGTGAATCTAACCTCACACTTTCGGATCAGTGGTGAATGCTAACCTCAGCACTTTAGGGTCAGTGTGAATCTAACTCAGCAATTTAGGGTCAGTGTGAATCTAACCTCAGCACTTTAGGGTCAGTGTGAATCTAACCGCAGCACTTTAGGGTCAGTGTGAATCTAACCTCAGCACTTAGGTCAGTGTAATAATAACTCAGCACTTTAAGGGTCAGTGTGAATCTAACCGCAGCACTTTAGGGTCAGCTGGTGAATCTAAACCTCAGCACTTAGGGTCAGTGGTGAATTAAAACCTCAGCACTTTAAGGGTCAGTGTGGAATTCAAACTCAGCACTTTAGGGTCAAAAGTGTAAATCTACCTCAGCACTTTAGGGCCACTGTGAATCTAACCGCACGCATTTTAGGGTCACTGTGAATCTAACCTCAGCAATCTTCAGGGTCAGTGTGAAATTAAACCTCAGCACTTTAGAGTCAGTGTGAATATAACCTCAGCCACTTTAAGGGTCACGGTGTGATCTAAACCAGCACTTAGGGTCAGTGTGAATATAACTCAAGCACTTTAGGGTCAGTGTGAATATAACTCAGCACTTTCAGGGTCAGTGTGAATCTAACCTCAGCCACTTTAGGTCAGTGGTGAATCCTACCTCAGCACTTCAGGATCAGCGTGAACTAACCTCAGCCTTTAGGGTCAGTGTGAATCTAACCTCAGCCCTTTTTAGGTCAAGTGTGAATCTAACCTCAGTACTTAGGGTCAGTGTTGAATCTAACCGCAGCAACTTTAGGGTCAGTGTGAAATCTCCACCTCAGCACTTTAGGGTCAAGTGTGAATATAACCCAGCACTTTGGGTCAGTATGAATCTAACCTCAGCATTTAGGGTCAGTGTAAATCTACCTCAGACTTTAGGTCACTGTGAATCTAACCGCAAGCACTTTAAGGGCAGTGTGAAATCTAACCTCAAGCACTTTTAGGGTCAGCGTGAATCTAACCTCAAGCAACTTTAGGGTCCAGTGTGAATCTAACCTCAGCACTTTAGGGTCCGTGTGAAATCGAGAAATCAGCACTTTAGGGTCAGTGTTGAAATCTACCTCAGCACTTTTAGGTCAGTGGTTAATCTAACCTCAGCACTTAGGTCAGTGTAATTATACCTCAGCACTTAGGTCACTGTGAATCTTAACCTCAGCATTTTAGGGAGTCACTGTGGAATCTAACCTCAGCAACTCAAGGTCCAGTGTGAATCTAACCTCAGCACTTTAGGGTCAGTGTGAATATAACCTCAGCACTTTAGGGTCAGTGTGAATCTAACCTACAGCACTTTAGGGCAGCGTGAATCTAACCTTCGCACTTTAGGTCCAAGTGGGTAATCTAACCTCAAGCACTTTAAGGGTCAGTGTGATATCACCTCAGCACTTTAGGGTCAGCGTGAACTCTAACCTCAAGCAATTAGGGGTCGCGTGACATCTAACCTCAGCACATTGAGGGTAAGCGTGAATCTAAACCTCAGCATTTATGGGTCAGCGTGATCTAAACCTCAGCCACATTAGGGTCACGTGAGATCTAACCTCAGCACTTTAGGGTCAAGCGTAGAAATCTAACCTCCAGCACTTTAGGGTCCGTGTGAATCTAACCTCAGCACTTTAAGAGTCAGCGTGAATCTAACGCTCAGCACTTTAGGGTCAGCGTGAATCTACCTCAGCACTTTAAGGGTCAGTGTGATCTAACCTCAAGCATTTAGGGTCAGTGTGCTCTAACCTCAGCACTTAGGGTCAGTGTGAATCAGACCTAGCACTTTTTAGGGTCAGTGTGAATCTACCTCAGCACTTTAGGGTCAGTGTGAATCTCACCTCAGCAACTTTAGGGTCAGTGTGAATATAACCTCAGCACTTTAGGGTCAGTGTGGAATCTAACCTCAGCACGTTTATTGGGTCAGTGTGAACTAACCTCAGCACTTCAGGGTCAGTGTGAATATAACTGCAGCACTTTAGGGTCAGTGTGAATATAACTTCAGCACTTTAGGGTCAGTGTGAATCTAACCTCAATGCATTTAGGGTCCCAGTGTGAATCTAACCTCAGCACTTTATAGGTCACTGTGAATCTAACCTCAGATTTTAGGGTACGTGAATCTAACCTCAGCACTTCAGGGGTCAGTGTGAATTACCCTCAGCACTTAGGGTCCAGTGTGAATATAACCTCAGCACTTTAGGGTCAGTGTGGAATTCTAACTCAGCACTTTAGGGTCAGCGTGAATCTAACCTCAGCGCATTTAGGGTCAGTGTGATCTTAACCTCAGCACTTTAGGGTCAGTGGTGGAATCTAAACCTGCAGCACTTTAGGGTCAGCGTGAATCTAACCTCAGCACAAATTAGGGTTCAGCTGAATTTAACCTCAGCACGATTAGGGATCAGCGTGACTAACTCCAGCACTTTAGGTCCATGTGAATCTAACCTCAGCACTTAGAGTCAGCGTGTCTAACCTCAGCACTTTATGGTCAGTGTTGATAAACCTCAGCAATTTAGGGTCAGTGGTGAAATCTAACCTCAGCACTTTAGGGTCAGTGTGAATAACCTCAGCACTTTAGGGTCCGTGTGAATCTAATCGCAGCACTTTAGGGTCAGTGTGAATCTAACCCAGCACTTTAGGGTCAGTTGGGTGAATATAACCTCAGCACTTTAGGGTCAGTGTGAATATAACTCAACATCCTTAGGTCAGTGTGAATTAACCGCAGCACTTTAGGGTCAGTGTGAATTAACCTCACAGCTTTAGGGTCAGTGGTGGAATATAATCCTCAGCACTTTAGGGTCAGCTGTGAATCTAAACCTCAGCACTTTAGGGTCAGTGTGAAATTCTAACCGCAGCACTTTAGGGTCAGTTGTGAATCTAACCTCGCACTTTAGGGTCAGTGTGGAAATATAACCTCAAGCACTTTTACGGGTCAGTGTGAATCTAAACCTCAGCACTTTAGGGTCAGCGTAATTAACCTGCAGCACTTAGGGTCAGTGTGAATCTACCTCAGCACTTTAGGGTCAGTGTGAAATCTAACCTCAGCACTTAGGGGTCACGTGAATCTAACGCACAGCACTTTAGGGTAGTGTGAATCAACCTCAGCACTTTAGGGTCATGGTGAAATCCTAACTCAGCACTTTAGGTCACTGTGAAATCTAACCTCAAGCACTTTAGGGTCAAGTGTCAATCTACCTCAGCACTTTAGGTCAGTGTGATCTAACCTCAGCACTTTAGGGGTCACTGTGAATCTAACCTCAGCACTTTTAGGGTCACTGGAATCTAACCTCAGCACTTAAGGGTCAGTGTGAATATAAGCCTCAGCACTTTAGGGTCAGTGTGAATATAACCTCAGCACTTTAGGGTCAGTGTGAATCTAACTCTCAGCAATTTAGGGTCAGTGTGAATATAACCTCAGCACCTTTAGGGTCAGTGTGAATATAACTAGCACTTTAGGGTCAGTGTGAATCTAACCTTCAGCACTTTAGGTTCAGTGTGAATCTAACCTCAGTGCACTTTCGGCACAGTTGAATCTAACTCAGCACTTTAGGGTCAGTGTGAATCTAACCTCAGCACCTTTAAAGGGTTCCGTGTGAATCTAACACAGTACTTTGAGGGTCAGCTGTGAATCTAACGCTCAGCACTTTAGGGTCGCGGAATCTAACCTCAGCACTTTAGGGTCAGTGTGGAATCTAAGCCTCAGCACTTTAGGTCAGGTTGAATCTTAACTCAGCACTTTTAGAGTCATGTGAATTTAACACTCATTACTGTAGGTCAGTGTGAATCTAACCTCAGCAACTTTAGAGTCATGTGAATATAACCTCAGCACTTTAGGGTCAGTGTGAATCTAAACTCGTACTTTAGGGTCAGTGTGAATCTAACTCAGCACTTTAAGGTTCAGTGTGCATTAACAGCACTTCCGGGTCAGTGTGGAATCTACCTCAGCATTTAGGGCAGTGTGAAATTTAAACCTCAGTACTTTAGGTCAGTGTGAAATCCTAACTCAGCCTTTAGAGTCAGTGTGAATATAACTAGCACTTTAGGGTCAGTGTGAATCTAAACTAGTACTTAGGGTCAGTGTGAATCTAACCTCAGCACTTTCGATCAAGTGTGAATCTAACCTCAGGCAACTTTAGGGTCAGTGTTGATTCTAACCCTCAGCATTAGGGTCAGTGTGAATCTAACCCTCAGCAACTTTAGGGTCCAGTGTGAATCTAAACCGCAGCACTTTAGGGTCAGTGTAATATAACCTCAGCACTTTAAGGTCAGTGTGAAATATACCTCAGACTTTAGGGTCAGTGTGAATCTAACCGGCAGCACTTAGGGTCAGGTGAATCTAACCTCAGCACTTTAGGGTTTTCAGTGTGAATATAAAACCTCAGCACTTTAAGGGTCAGTGGTGAATCTAACCTCATAGCACTTTAGGGTCAGTGTAAATTAACCTCAGCACGTTTAGGGTCACTGTAATCCTAACCGCAGCACTTTAGGGTCAGTGTGATATCTAACCTAGCACTTTAGGGTCAATGCGTGAATCTAACACTCAAAGCACTTTAGGGTCCAGTGGTGAATCTAACCTCAGCACTTTAGGTCATGTGATCTAACCTCAGCACTTTAGGGTCAGTGTGAATCTCACCTCAGCACTTTAGGGTCAGTGTTAATCTAACCTCAGCAACTTTTTAGGTCAGTGTAAATCTAACCCCAGCACTTTAGGGTCACTGTGAATCTAAACCTCAGCAATTTTAGGGTCACTGTGAATCACTAACCTCAGCACTCAAGGGTCAGTGTGAATCTAACCTCAGCATTTAGGTCAGTGTGAATATTAACCTTCAGTCACTTATAGGGCAGTGTGAATTCTAACCTTCAGCTTTAGGGTCAGCGTGAATCTAAACCTCAGCACTTTAGGGTCAGTGTGAATTAACCTCAGCACTTTAGGGTCAGTGTGGAATCTAACCTCACACTTTAGTGTCAGCGTGAATCTAACCTCAGCACATTAGGGTCAGCGTTGAAATCTAACCTCACACTTTAGGTGAGCCGTGAATCTAACCTCAGCACTTTAGGGTCCGTGTGAATCAACCGCAGCACTTTAGAGTCAGTGTGAATCTAACCTCAGCACTTTAAGGTCAGCGTGAATCTAACTCAGCACTTTAGGGTCAGTGTGAATCTAAAAACCTCAAGCACTTTAGGGTCAGTGTGAATGCTAACCTCAGCACTTTAGGGTCAGTGTGAATCCTAACCCAAGCACTTTAGGGTCAGTGTGAACTACCTCCATTTAGGGTCAGTGTAAACTAACCTCAGCACTTTTAGGGTCACTGTGATATCGTAACCCAGCACTTTAGGGTCAGTGTGAATCTAACCTCAGCACTTTAGGGTCAGTGTAAAATTAAACCTCAGACTTTAGGGTCACTGTGAAATCTAAACGCAGAACTTTGGGTCAGTGTGAATCTAACCTCAGCCCTTAGACAGCGTGAATCTAACCTCCAGCACTTTAGGGTCAGCGTGATCCTAACCTCAGCACTTTAGGGTCCAGTGTGAATCTACCCTCAGCGACTTTAGGTCAGTGTGAATCTAACCTCCAGCACTTAGGGTCAGTGTGAATCTATACCTCAAGCACTATTAGGGTCAGTGTGAATCTAACTTCTCAGCAATTAGGGTCCAGTGTAAAATCTAAACCTCAGGCACTTTAGGGTATCTGTGAATCAACCTCAAGCATTTTAGGGTCACTGTGATCTAACCGCAGCACTTCAGGTCACGTGTGAATATTTCTAAAATCAGCACTTTAGGGTCAGTGTGAATATAACTCAGCAACTTTAGGGTCAGTGTGAATCTAACCTCAGCACTTTCGGGTCAAGCGTGAAATTAACCTCAGCACTTTAGGGTCAGTGTGATATCTAACTCTCAGCACTTTTAGGGTCAGTGTGAATCAACCTCAGCACTTTAGGGTCAGCGTGAATATAACCTCAGGAACACATTAGGGTGCAGAACGTGAACTAAGCTCAAGCACATTTAGGGTCAGCGTGAATCTAACCTCAGCACTTTAGGGTCGTGTGAACTAACCAGCACTTTAGAGTCAAGCGTGAATCTAACCTCAGCACTTCAGGCTCAGTGTGAATAATAACCTCAGCAATTTAGGGTCAGTGTGAATCTAACCTCAGCACTTAGGGTCAGTGTGAATCTAACGCTCAGCACTTTAGGGTCAGTGTGAATCTAACCGCATCCAAGCATTAGGTCGTGTGAATCTAACCTCAGCACATTAGGGTATGTGAAATATAACCTCAGCAATTCACTTCCTCTGTTACTGACAAACAATCAAGAGGTTATCTCCGGGTCTGAGTTCATGTACATGCTGGCCTTGATGAATTACCCACTAGATTTCTGAAGTACGTGCTGACCAGCCTTGTTACCACAACTTGTTCAGTTTAGAACATCTCATTGAGACTGGAATGCATTTCCAAAGGCTTGAAAACCGCCGGTCATTAAGCCTCTTCTAAAAGAAGAGCACCTTGATCCCAAGGTACTGAACAACTACCGGCCCATATCAAACCTACCGTCTTAGGAAAAGTCTAGAGAAAGTAATATATCAACAGCTCACTTACTTCTCCCTATCTAACATAATGTGTTTTGTACTTTCTAGTCAGGATTTAGGCCCACCACAGACACTGAGGACAGCTCTGATCAAGGTGACAAATGAATAGTAGTATTAACACCAATGCAGGTAAGGTCTAGTTTTAGTTCTGCATGGACCTGAGCGCTGCCTTGACACAGGGACCACAGATTTACTTCAACAGGTTAGAAATGGGTGGGAAATCCTGGTATCTGCTCTACAACGCTGGGTTCAAGTCCTAGTCTCAGGTAGGACGTACTTTGTCCGAAATTTGGCAACTGTGGGTCCTCCAAACAAAATCTCATGACGCTGTGGAGTCGCCCCCAGGGGTCATCTTGGGACCCTCTTATTCAACCTGGTACATGCTTCCATTGGTCAGCTAATAACAGTAACAATGTGTCGTACCACAACTAACGGAGCAAGATGACACTCAGATCTATGTGTCAGCTGACGGCAGGTGAACATGGGCCTGAGATACACTCTGTCACTGCATCGAACAGATCAGTTTGTGGATGCAAAAACTTTGCTCAACTAAACTCAGAACAAAACTGAGATCATTGTCTTTGGGCCCACAGACACAAAGACAAAGTGTTATCAGTCCACTTGAGTCTCTCGCTCTGAAACCAAAAAATAAAGGTTAGAAATCTAGGAGTAATCATGGGACTCGACCTGAACATTAAACAGCACATCAAAGCAATAACGTCATCAGCTTTTTACCATCTGAAAAAACATTGCTAAGAATCAAGGAATAGTTGTCAAAAACCAGAAAACTTAGAGAGACTCATCCATGCATGTCTCCAGCAGGTTAGACTACTGGGTAACGGCCCATGCTGCATGCCTTTCTTAAACGACTGTTTTTAGACAGCTGCAAGAACATCCATGAAGCTGCTGCTCGAGTCCTGACAAGACAAGGAAATACGACCACATTAGTCCGCATGCTCCGGTGTCTAGCACTGGCTTCCTGTCACTTCAGAGAATAGGAATTTAAACAGCTCTGCTTGGTGTACAAGTCTTTCATGGTTTAGCACCAAGTCATCTCTGACATGTTAGAGGCCGTATGAACCATCTCGGGCCTGAGAACTTCAGGGTAGGGGGTCTCCTGGTGGTTCCAGATGTCCAATAATAAACACGGTGAGGCTTTAGCGGTTTCAGTTTTCATGCAGCTAAAATCTGGAACAGTCTTCATGAGGATGTGAGAACAGGCCGCTCAACTCTGAACAATGTTCAAATCCAAGGCTGAAAACAGCTCTTTTTAACCGCGTGCATATGAAAAACTGAAAAGTATTCTTTATCTGCACTCTTGCCTTTTACTGTCATTGATTAACTTTATGTTGATGGTTTTATTGATTGATTTTTATCTGTTTTTATTGTAATTTTCTCTTCTGCACTGTGAGCACTTTGAATGCCTTGTGTATGAATTGTGCTCTACAAATATAACTTGCCTTGCCTTGCCACTTTAGGGTCAGTTGTGAATATAACCTCATCACTTTAGGGTCAGTGTGAATCTAACCGCAGCACTTTAGGGTCCAGTGTGAAATCTAACCTCAGCACTTTAGGGTCAGTGTGAATATAACCTCAGCACTTTAGGGTCAGTGTGAATTAAACCCAGCACTTATAAGTCAAGTGTACATTCTAACCGCAAGCACTTTGGTCAGTGTGAATCAACCTCAGCACTTTAGGGTCAGTGTGAATATAACCTCAGCACTTTAGGGTCAGTGTGAAATCTAACCTCAGCACTTTAGGGTCAGCGTGAATCTAACCTCAGCACTTTAGGGTAGTGTGAATCTAACCTCAGCACTTTAGGGTCAGTGTGAATCTAACCTCAGCACTTTAGGGTCACTGTGAATCTAACCACAGCACTTTAGGGTCAGTGTGAATCTAACCTCAGCACTTTAGGGTCAGTGTGAATCTAACCTCAGCACTTTAGGGTCACTGTGAATCTAACCCAGCACTTTAGGGTCAGTGTCAATCTAACCTCAGCACTTTAGGGTCAGTGTGAATCTAACCTCAGCACTTTAGGGTCACTGTGAATCTAACCTCAGCACTTTAGGGTCACTGTGAATCTAACCTCAGCCACTTTAGGGTCAGCGTGAATATAACCTCACACTTTAGGGTCAGTGTGAATCTAACCGCGTAACGTAGCGTGCGCAAGTAACCTACGGACCCTTCAACAGTTTCTGACCACAGACCCCGTATTATGTCATTATTAAACCACCAAATTTACGTTTAAACTGACATGAGGCAAGTCACCCTATAGATGTCAAGCCGAATGAGTCACTCAAGCAGAGTCCTGCAGAAAAAAGTTAGAGGAGCGGCTGTCCGGAGATGTAGTGAAGGCTAGTGTTAGCTACAGTCAGACAGTGGCAGGGACCGCAGTCCGCTCCAACAGCCTAGAGAGGTTAGTCATTAATTGAAGTAAATAAAAATAACCCTAGGTTTCTTTTTAACACGGTAGCCCGGCTAACAAACAGTCACAGCGCAGTAGTGCCTTCCATTCCTGATACCCTTAGCTGCGATGACTTCCTTAAATTCTTTAATGATAAAATCACAACCATTAGAAATAAAATAAATGATAAGCTTCCTTGTCTTATTCTAATCTAAATCCAGCTGTAGAATCATTGTCTCCTTCTGAAGTCTTAGACAGGTTATAACTATAGATGAGGCTGAGGTATTATCAATCATTATGTCTTCAAAACCGTCAACTTGTCTTCTAGATCCAATTCCAATTAAACTCCTCAAAGAAATTACTCCTGAAATCTCAGATACCATATTGAAAATAATTAACTCGTCTTTAGAAAATGGGTATGTGCCAAAGTCCTTTAAATATGCTGTTATCAAACCACTTTTGAAAAAACCCAATCTCGATCCTGATATTTTAGCAAACTATAGGCCCATATCTAATCTGCCTTTCATTTCAAAAGTCCTTGAAAAAGTAGTGGCTAAGCAGCTTTGCCGCCACCTACAGGACAATAGTTTATTTGAAAAATTTCAGTCAGGATACAGAACTTATCATAGCACAGAGACCGCCTTAGTCAAAGTTACCAACGACCTGTTATTAGCCGCTGACGCCGGACTAGCTTCAATCCTAGTTCTGTTAGACCTCAGAGGTTAGAAACTGACGTAGGCATCAGGGGAACAGCCCTCTCTTGGTTTAAATCGTACTTATCTGATAGGCACCAATTTGTTAATGTAAACCAACAAATGTTGTAATCTGTAAAGCACTTTGTGATACCTTTGGTATGAAAAGCGCTTTATAAATAAAGTTTGATTGGTTTGATTGATTGGTTTGCGGGCGACAGTGGCGCAGATGGTAGAGCGGGTCGTCTCATGATCGGAAGGTCAGGGGTTCGAATCCCGCCTCCTGAAGGTGCACATTGTCGTTGTGTCCTTGGGCAAGACACTTCACCCACATTGCCTCCAGTGTCTGCCTACACTGGTAGCCCCCTAGGAGAGACCAACAGGCCCGGTTTGAACCATGAGGCCGTCCTTCCGTGGACCCCACCACCTGCAGAAGGAGCCATGGGGGCCGGTGCTATGTGACCTGGGCAGCTCCAACGGCTGCCCCCACGACCCGGCAACGGACAAGTGGAAGAAAATGGATGGATGGATGGATGGTTTGATTGAAAAAGCCGATGTTTCCAGGGCCATCCTCACGTCCACTTGTAGTTGTTTCATATCCAAAACAGTGCTTTTCCAATGCTCCAACCACAGCAGAGAGGCCTTACACCGCCACATATCCAGCGTGCTCTAAGTCATCAATCCACAAATTATGAAACTGAATCCAACAACGTGATAGAGCCATTTAAGCAGAGTGGATATTAACAAAACAACACAGTTTCGCTCATAGCAGCTGTTCCAAACTCGTGCTTCCGGGTTAAAGAAACACAAAAAACACAAAAACTTAATACAATAAATAATTCAGAAAAAACAACAACACTTGGGATGAGTTATTAAATATACGGTAGCGTTCTCAAATCAAAACATAAAACATGAATTACAACGAATTACGTTCATTTGAAGCTCATGACCTTTGTTTGTGGTTACCAAGGAAACCACGTAGTGGTGGAAAAAGTTAAAATAAATAGCCATCCGAAATAATTTGCCTAATTTTGAAGGTCTACCTCAGTAATTTATCGATATTAAGTAGTTCCGCTGGTTTATTTGATGTCTAAACACTCAGGGTTTAAGGATGTCAACCCTAGTTAGCATTAACACAATAGAGCACCACTCGGCTAACAGTAACTAATGTGATACATTCAAATTACAAAACGTATATGTGAATTATGCATAGTTCCATAGTTCCTAAATGTTCTTAATAATTCTGCTACAGTTTATGGGTGGTTTATTTAGATTTTATTCATGTTTACAGCCCTAAAGTCTAAGCCTAATGTGGCAACTACAGAACTTCAAATATGGCGGCGATGGACGTAAAGATCCAGGGAGGGGTTCATGGGAAATGTAGTAATTTCGAATTTTGCTATTTTGCAAAATTAATTGTATTTCATCAAATTAGTACTGTATTTTAGCCAAAAGTTTTATTATGCCTGTATTCTTTTGTTTTGTTTATTATCCTTTTTATGTGAAGCACTTTGGGCAGCTGTGGCTGTTGTAAATGTGCTATAGAAATAAACTTGACTTGACTTGACTTGACTTGAAAAATGTTATTATCTTACTGAAAAAGTGGCCAGGGCCTATTAGCTAATTGATAAAAAATTAAATATTGTCGCCTCTCATCCAAAAGTAGTCCGCAGCTGAGTACAGATGATTACTCTAGAACAGGGGTCACCAACCTTTACTCAGCCGAGGGCGACTTCAAGAGCATCGAGTTGTTCGAGAGCTACCAGTTAAAAACAAATCCTAAAGATTTAAATGTACACTCTTTACTTATAGGATATTGACCCCATATTATATCAATAACTTTATTTTAAACTCATACTGAGTCACAAGAACAGAAATAATTGTATTTTTAAGAATCAGATTCAAGAAAGTGAAGTGTTTTACACTTTAGAAAAAGTCTCAAGGGCTACTGGCCATGCCCCAAAGGGCACCTGGTTGGTGCCCTTCAAATCTAATGCCTTTTATGCCATTTTAATAACCAAATAAAATCTTTATAATGGCACAAATTCATACATTGGGTGTATATTTCAGTTCTTTAGATTTGCATCCATTCAGTAGAAGGAATGCACTATTTTTGCTGGATAAAATGTACACCAGGTAGCTGTCCGCTAAATAGGCGCTATCATAACCAAGCTATGTCACAGAAACAAATGTGTTTCTGTGAATGAGTCCACTCTGTATTCGTGTGCTACAAATACAAAAAAGAGCAAATGAGTGAGCTGCTCACTACCCTCACTATACTCTCATCTAAAGTGGGCACCTGGGCAGCTGCATTAAATAATATCATGTTAAATGCACAAGCTATTTTCCCCACTATAAAACAAATGCCTTGGCATTCCACATGGTGGCACTGTGTGGCCAAAGGGACCAAAAATATTATTTTATTATTATTATTTTTACATATTTGATGTCTAAACGCTCGTCCAAGTTTGGATTTTGATAAACACTGTATAAATGGACAGGTTTGAACAGAAATATGGAATTAAAGTTGCGCGTATCCATGGTGACGCACATCGATCACGTGACCCAACATGAAGCACGAGTTTGGAACAGCTGCTATGAGCGAAACTGTTTTGTTAATATCCACTGCTCGAGGAGCAGTGGAGAGAATGTGTAATTGCGACAATTACACATTTCTGCAGGCGAGACACAAATAATCGATGTAACTCATAAATTCAAGCATGTGCAATACAATACACAAAAATAATGATTCAAAGTTAGATATTTCTCGCCCATGTTTGATTAAATGTGCAATTAACTGGCTAAATTAGCTATAATATTGCATTATGTCCCCCAAAAATTCAAAAAGTCCGCCATTTTTTATTTCCAGACGACGGAAGTAGTTGTTAGTCACGTGACTCCAATATAAATTGATGGAGAGAATTACGACTATTCCACAAATAAAAAGCTTAAAGTGGTGAAATAGTTCACATTTTGGTGTGTGGACCACTGTCACATTGTCACAGTTTCGTGTGAGACTGGGTTGGAAAATTGACACACACAAAAAGCATCATAGGAGTCATTTGGATCACTTTTTCTATACACCTCATCCCAGGATTGCATACTTAATTCATTTTTAATGCATTTATAGCAGCTAAGGTTTTACGTCTCACACATGTACAATTTTCTGGCTGTTGCTTAATATTTGTAAAAAAGTTTTGTTGTGTCACAAATACAGGTAGGTGATCACTAATGTCTTTTATCAGAAGCCCGCTAGTTATTGTTCTGCCAGTTATGTTTGGAAAAATGTTATTGATTAAGGTTGCACTTTCAGCTGTTATTCTTGATGGTTTTAGTATTGTAGGGAACAGCCCTAAGCTGTACATGGAATCCATGAAGTCACTGTTGCTTTTCCATTTATCAACCATCATTAAATCGATGTTGAAATCCCCACATACAAACCTAAGATTCTTTATTTTCCCTGTTCCAAGCAATTCTAACATTTTGTTATTAAATAAATCAATACATGAGCCGAGGGTTCTTTATACACAACTTATTGTAACTTTTTGTGTTTTTTTACAACCATTTCTACTGTAATACATTCCATGACACTTTCTACTGTTGTTGACATTTCTTGCACTATATTACATTCACAGTGAGGCAGTTTCTGTGGAGTTATCAGGCTCATGGGGGATATGCTTATATGGGACGTTGGGGGAGGTCTGTGGGGAGGTGCTGGGGGTGTTGGAGGGTTTGTGAGTTGGGGGGTAGTTGGCAGGTGTTTTTGTTTACAGACATGTTTACAAATATGGCTGTAATCAAGCAGCGCTTTATAAAACACACCTAAACACAGATGCTAAAAAATCCCCCCCCCCCCCCACACACACACACACACATACTCCCCCGGGCTAGTACATCCCCCACACACACCCAACACACCACACCACCCTAAACCCCTCAACACCACCCCACCAACACACCGACACCCCGCTCCAGGCCAGTATTGAGAATGGAGACCCAACACCTCCACACATCTTGTCAACCCAATGTTTGTTTTGTAGTGTATGTTATATGTTTGTAAACGATAAATAAAAAAAAAAAAAAAAAAAAAAAGAGAATGAGGAGTTTTCGTCACGGCACAGAGCCCCCCCGCCGATCCCCCCCTCGCCGCCATATTGGCTGCGCTCCGGCGGCAATACACATCGTTTACGTGTGTTGTTAACGCCGTAGTAGCGGAGGTTCTTGCTATTCCGCACTGTTTTACCGCCTGGAAGTCACTGCTGTGTTAAAAACTGCTCCAATACCTCACACGATAGACATGGAAAACGTAGGAACAATGGGATATAGTTTTTTTAGGTTACAGAAATGGACACGGCATCAAAGAGCGCAAGTCTCTGACCTGTCCAAACATGTTGGAAACGTGTGTGGACATTGAACATCTCGTAACAATGTAGTGTTTACGAAACACGCACTTTATTACTTTGTCATTTTGGTCAAGAAGTGTCCGCTAAATGCAATGTAATGACAACACACTAAAACACATGTGAGGAAAGTTACTTTTGCCAGTACAGCTGTTTTCAGCAGCTGGAGGCTTGTAGAGCCAAGTCCTGGATCCACAGCAGAAAGTCTCGTAACTTTCCAAAGACTTGTGGCTTTGAAACTCCTGCATCGTGTAGTAACTTACACAAAATACAAGGTAGTTTACTATGTCCATGTATGTGGACACAGTAGCACAGCGGCACGGTAGCACAGCGGTTAGTGCTCGTGCTTCACAGCTAGAAGGTCCCGGGTTCGATTCCCACCAAGGCCGGGGCCTTTCTGTGTGGAGTTTGCATGTTCTCCCCGTGTCTGCGTAGGTTTCCTCCGGGTACTCCGGTTTCCCCTACCACTAAAAACATGTACAATAGGCCAGGATGTTTGAGAGTGTGAATGGGAGACGACGGATGGAAATTAGCCTAAGGCTACAATCCGGTGTGGCTTGTTTACATGCATGAGACCCATGTATGTTCATTAACATGCACTGTCCCGACCAAATAAACCAATAAATAAATGTGCATGTTTGTGCACGGAGGTAAATGGTCCAGGTCTCCACTGCAGGGAGCTCGTGTATTGATGTTTTGAATGTCCGCAAGCTTCTCCAAATACCTCTGTTTTGCGCTTGGTATGAGCTTGTTCCTGTAAGGTCCCTTTTCTTTCGCCATATCTCTTTACATTGCTTTACTTTCTGTCTTTTCGTTGTCGTATTCGTAGATCCGTCCCTGTCTCGCTGTAAACGTAAATGCGCAAAATTTAAAGTGCTCTGGAATATGAGGAATGCGTGAAATTATGTTGGTGTGCCCCTAATTGGCTTCCAACATGGATGATATCCCCCACACACTCTCAACACACTCCATCCAAACCCAGGCCAGAAAAGTCAATAATAGTATATCGTTCCTACCTCAAAAGATCTTCCCCTTTTAGATAATGATTTAAAGTTAACTAATTGGAATGCCATCATTGGAAAGCGTGTGAACAAGCATGCAGCGACCTAACACTGACTTTACAAGATCTCATACTAAAATATACAAAAAAGAAGAAAAGAAAACAGCTCCAAAAACGGAGTCTCCCCTGGTTTAATGGAGAACTCTGGGATTTAATGAAAAAAAGAGATGCCACTCTGAAAAGATTCATAAAAAGTGGTCTATCAACTGACCACCTACTATACAAAGGCCTAAGAAATAAAGTTACAGCACAGATTAGAAAAGCCAAAGCCACCTTCTTCCTTAACCTAATTAAGGAAGCGAAAGGAAATAGTAAGTTATTGTGGAGAAATATTGACAAGCTCCTTGGCGCCATACCTATTGTGACATACAATTAAAAGTGAACGGTGTCATTCAAAATGATAGTGCTATTGTAGCTACACATTTTAATGAATATTTTATCAATTCTGTACAAAAATTAGCTCAGTTGTTTCCAATATCGTGTTCATCTAACCTACCCCAAGTCAATGAAGCAATGCTTTTTACACTGAAGCCTGTAAATGAAGAAACAGTTGTAAGAGTTATTGATAAATTAAATAATAGTAAAGCTAAAGATATCTATGGGATGGATAGCCCGTTTTTAAAAAAGCATAAGGACATATTATGTTCACCTCTTGCAAAAGCAATAAATCAGTCAATAAGTGACAGCACTTTTCCTGCCGCACTGAAAACCAGCATCATTACACCTGTGCATAAGTCAGGTGACAAACAGGAGGTCAGTAATTACCGCCCCATCAGCATCGTCCCCACAATCTCCAAAATGTATGAAAAGGTTATAGCAGAACAGCTGACTGAACACATTGACAGTAATGCGTTCTTAAACCCTCTCCAATTTGGTTTTAGGAGTAAATACTCTACAGAAGCTGCCTGCTGCTACTGGAACTGAAATCCAGCCTCGACCTAGGAGGTGTGGTGGGTGCGGTGTTCCTTGACCTCCGTAAAGCTTTTGACACAGTCAGCCACGATGTTCTCCTTAACAAAATGAGACACTATCAACTCTCTAATCAGACAATAAACTGGATCAAGTCGTATCTCAGTGGCAGACAACAGTGTGTGAGAATAAAAAAGGCCCTCTCTCCACCTAAAGATTACACCATGGGAGTGCCGCAAGGCTCCATCTTGGGACCTTTGCTTTTTAGTGTTTACATCAACAACCTCCCCCCTGTCTGCACTGCCAATGTCATCATGTCCGCAGACGATACAGTACTGTATGTACATGGAAAAAATTAACTGACCAAATGCAAAAAGTATCTGACTGGCTGAGTCAAAACTGTCTGACATTAAATACTGACAAAACAGTCGCAATGTAATTTACAAATAGAGGTAAACGCATAAATTATCCAAATATTTTTATTGATGGCAAAAAATAAAAAATGTTAACGAATTCACCTACTTAGGTGTAACCCTGGACCCAACTCTGACTTTCAAAAATCACGTAAAACAACTTCAAAACTCTTTCAAATTTAACTTGTCCAACTTTAGATACATACGGGGGTCTCTTACCACGGAGGCTTCCCATTTGTACCTGAACTCTATGATCTTGTCACATTTTATGTATTGCATATCGAGTTGGTCACAGGGCTGTAAAACGGTTCTGGGGCCTCTTGAATCATTATATAAATCTGGACTCAAGATCCATGATAAGAAACCCAGGCGCTATCACCATTGTCAAATACTAAATAAGTATGGAATTCTGAATTTTAAAAACCTTATAATCTACACAAATGTTTGCTTACTTTTTTAAATTATTCATGGAGTCACTGCACCTCCTCTGAGAAAATGTATAACTTTATGTACTGATAAAATGACTCGAACAACTCGACCTACTTCTAGAGGAGAATGCAGCATCCCAAAATGTAAAACTGCCTTCGCTAAATCTGCCTTCTCTGTAATCGCACTGGGTCAGTGGAACACACGGCCAACAGAGATTATTGCATGTACTACATTCAAAAGATTTGTGCATTTAACTAAAAAATGGCTTCTAGAAAATCAAACTTGCTCATGATCTGTAACGACGTCATGAGGGAGCGACTGTTCACCTAGAAAAAGGATTGGTAGGAAAAGTTATAATGTATTTAAATTAAATGTATGTTCTGATGATGTTAAAATGTATAATTCCATGGTCACGTATTCATCTACATTTAAAATCAGTTTTTGTAACATCAACCTGCCCAGGGACGACAGGTGGAAATTAGCATTTTTGCTATAACCTGGTACAATGCATCTTTCCTTATGGTCAATGTTAAATTGTGCTCTGTCCCCGTCTAAATAAAATCATACCATACCATACCCCCCCCCCCACACAGGCTGGTAAAACCCCCACACACCTACACCCCACCTGGTCCAGTAAATGCCCAACACCCCCCAGCACCTCCCCAATGCCCCGTATAAGCCCCTCCCCATGAGCCTCATAACTCCACAGAAACAGCCTCACTGTGATATTATTTTTTTCCCATAGAAATGAATTTTCAGGGTAAATGCTCGAAATCCATGTTTGAACTGTAAAAATCACAAATGTGTCCTCCTCTGATCAGAAGAAACCACAAATAACCAAAAAAATATTATTTTAAAGTGTGACGGCAGAGCGATGAAAAAGTGAGTTTATAATGAAGTCAATGGGGCAGAAAATGCCACTAACGTGAGATTAGTGAGAAAATGTGAAAACTCAACTTTACATAAAAACTGAAAAACTATCAAAATCAAAGTTGTTACTGATCTTTGACCCAAGGCTGTTTTAAAATGTAAATCCAAATTCTGCCCAAACTCACTTTTTTAATCAAAAATTAAAAATTGTGTGTTCATTTTTTGTATATATTTTTTAATTGGCTATAAAACAGTTACATATTTTTATATTTTTTAAAACTTTAATAGTTTTGTGTAGAACGGAAGTGGATTAACATAATTATGTGAAAAAAGTTTGAAAAAATGTTCATCTACAATATTTTTACGGCAGTTGAAAAAGTGAAAAGCCACTAACATGAGATCAGGGCAGTGTTTCTTAACAGAAGACAAGGGTTAACCCTTGTGCCTTGTTAACTTTATGCTCTCTCAGAGTGTTTCGTAGATTCTGTGTATTTCGATGCTTTGCACCACCATAAAATCATCAAATATTGGCGGATTTGAATTTTTTTATTATTATTTTGTGAAGGGGTTCTCTTGAAAATGACATGGAGCGTTCATACATTACCATAAATCATTAACCCTTTAGATATATACATCAGCACTTTAAAAAAAAAAAGATGGCTTTTGTCAGTGTGACCGGCCTGTCAATGTGGATGAGCAGTGGGAAGATTGAATTTGTGCATTTTTGTTTTTGTGTAAAGTCAATTTGATAAAACAAACAAAAAAAATCTTCTTGGGAGTTCATTCTTCAACCTTTAAACTACCATAAATTGTCAAAGATTAATATTTTCAAATATTCTTTTTTATTGTTTTCATGAGAGTCCTCTTCACATTGACATATTAACTTAATAAATTATCAAATAGTATTAAATAAATGTTTATAACAATGATCCTGTTCATAATCCATAACAAAATGAATCACTTCTGATTTGCGTAATTTGAATGATTTTTGATCTTTTCTACTGAGAAGAACAAACATCACTCATTAAAGTCTCTTAAATATGTGTCATAAAGGATGTGACACTAATTTAGTGGCTAGTTTCTGAAGCCTGTCATAAATATTATTACAATCATGTTTTTAGGCATTTAGCAGCAGCTGGCTTTTGTGAGATTAGAAACAATAATAAACAGTTTAGTTTAGTTCTGTTTTTTGAACTGCATAAAAATAACAATATACATATACAACAAGAAAAGTGAAGAGTGAATTTTAGAAACTCAAAGCAGTTGGGTGAAGTTCAAAACATATGTAGACCTACCCCCTGGCTTAAAAAAAAGTAAATATGTTCTTAAATATGGAATTTTATTCATGCATGATGCATCGCTGTAGGATTTGTGGGACACAACTCTACATCCGGGTTTGCTCCATGTTTCCTACTCATTTATGGAATAAGCAAACATTTGATTAATCAGGCTGTTTGCTTTAATATCAGTTTGTCTCTGTGCTCTCAGTGAAATGTAAATGTACTCACCTGATTTCGAAGCCATTCTGCAGAGCGGTTGAGAGACTGTACACAGCTGTTAGAGAAAAACACCACATTAATATTCAGAACACTCCTTATTAAGACATCATAAGTTTCCCAAACTTTAAACACATAAATGATCATGTATATAATGGGGAAAGAAGTGAGGTGTGATCCAGCACAGAAAATTAAGACAAATCTTGTATTTTTAACTCACTCGATTGCATCAGGATATTTTTTAATATTACTTTTATATCACGCTTCATATCGCAGAGCAAATAATAAGTTGCAACAACCCGAAACATCGCGTTACATGCCTGTATGCACTTATGCAGTGTGAGAAGAGGAGAGTGGAGTCTCTCATCAACTGTTCCTGAGTTACGTCACAAATGTAAATGTAAATCAAACAGTTCAACACATCACAACCTTTTAAATGAGAAGCTGACGTACCTGGAAAGAGGCTCACTTGGAGAGATGATCCAGAGTAAAGTGTTCGTGGAGCTCCGGGTGGCAAAACCAGAATGAGGACACAGCCTCAAACACAGTACTTTATTAGACTTTCAGGAGGATCAAAGTTTACAGCTCAAATCAGATAAATCAAGATTAATGAAAGAAGTGCTGAAGTGGACACTGTTACAAAACACTACAGTTTATGATTGCATTTATACAGCATTAAACATGATAAACGTATCAGAGTCCACAGTTATGAAGCACTGGTCACGTACACACAGGCCCGGATCTACAGAGAGGATGCTAATAGAAATGATTATGAATGTTAGCAAAGGCAAATCATTTCCTCTAGTCTTTATGGCACTTTCTGAGAAGCAAATGGTACAAACTGGCACAAATGGTATTATAAAAGAACGGATAGAAGAAATACAGTGGGTTGAAAAAGTATCTGCGTTTTTAACTTTTCCACATTTTGCCACACTATGGACCACAACCATACACATATTTAATTGAAATTGTATGTGAAAGACACACACAAAGTGACACAGTGAAATGAAATGTATTCATGATTTTGAACAACTTTTTATAAATAAAAACACTGAAAAGTTAATACTTTGTGGAACTGCCTTTAGCTGCAGTTCCAGCTTAAGTCTGTTGGGGTTTGTCTCCACCAGTCCTGCACATCTTGAGACTTTTTACCCATTCTTCTTTACAAAACAGCTCAACTGGAACCATCTGCAGTTGGCTGCACTAAAAGGAAAGAGGGTAAAGATACCTTTGCAAACCCCACTTTTCAGATTTTATTCATAAAAACATCAAAATCATGTGAATGTCATTTCACTTCACAATTGTGTGTCACTTAGTGTCTGTGTTTCACATACAATTTAAATTAAATATATGTATGTTTGTGGATCATAGTGTGGCAAAATGTGGAAAAGTTAAGGGGGCAGATACTTATGCAACAAACTGTAAAAAGATGAAGTGCTTTATAGCACACCTTTTGACTTTGGTCAACAATAAATGTTTACAGTTTTACAGTCTAAATTCTATTCAATATTCAATATAAAGGTTTATCTTATCTTCCATACAAAGTTCAGAGTACAGTCCCTCTCAGTGGTTATAAAACACACTGATATAAAATGTATCAGTATATAATATGTAATATAAAACTTGAATTAACTTGTCAATATAGCAGATGCAAAATTTAATATGATACAATTATTGTAAAGTGCAACTGTGTTGTTCAAAGCAACAGATAAATCATTTGTGAAGAAATACATTCTTTAATGGATATTAACACTGGAGTGCACGTGTTGTTCATGTGCAGCAGGTCACACTGATGATAGGGCCTCATCATGTATGCCCTGCACGGGCCTGATTTCTGGGCCCGAGCCCGGCCCGTCTCTCTCTCTCTCTTCTCTCTGTTTTTTCCCAATATTTCCAAATGCGTGATTAAACAGCGCTGCAACAGTTGACCTGCATTGTATGAATAAATAAACACTTCTATCTAAACGTAACATAAAGCAAAGTGTTTATTTTTTATTGTGGGGAGGAACACGCATGCATTTGTTTCCTGGAAGCTCTGTGAAAACATAGAAGCACATCCGCACGCAAACCGCTCCATCCTCTCTCTCCATACGAACACTTTGCAGAGCTGAACCCACGGCGAGGAAAACCCCCACGCCACGGCCCACGGGCAGGCCGGTCCATGTTTGTGTTGAGTTGGCGGGTCAAGACGGGGCGAGAGAGAGCAGGTGGGCAGGGAGAGCGGGAGTGAGGAGAGCGGGTGCTGTATTTAATGTCTCCATTTAAGTTTGTTAAAAAAATAGCAGCACAACGCATTGGCAGGAAAACCAAGCCCAAGCCTGGCTCGTGTCTGACGCAATGATGCGGTCATGGGCCCGAAGCCCGGCCCACAGGCCTTCGGGCCTCGGGCTCAAATGCAGGGCTCTAAGGAGCATAACCTGAAGATTCCATGACTTTCAGACATAAGAATAATATCACAGGTTTGTGAATCCAAACACTGTCAGATACTGATGAGGAAAAACATTTGTTAATTTCTTACAAAACGGTATTTCTCCCATAGAGCTGTATTAGGCTCTGCTCTACCTGACATTATGACATCATCACATTCTAAAACATGAATGCAGCCTATTCATGACTCACTCTTATATGGTTTTACTCTAATGTCATGCCACAGCTGCCCAGGGGCTGACTGACTGACATGGCTGCTGTCCAGTCTCTTCCCATCCCCTTGTGTGTTTACCTTGTTCGTCAGTTCCTGGGTGGTTCCCTTGTTCCTTACCTGCTTTGCTCCACACCTGTATCTCATCATGTCACCAGACCTCCATGGCCAGATTGTTCCGTCACTCATGCAGTGATCGTCTATGATCGTGATCTTTTTTTTTGAAACTATTTTGTAATACTTTTTGATTCTTGAACTAACCTGCCTTTTTCCGTGTCCTGTTCAGTTTTGGAGCCAGTTCCTGCATCACTGCCATCCGTCTGTGTCTCCGTCTGGATAACCCACAGTACCTACCTCCTCTCCGCTACCGTCCAGGATCTGACCCCCCCCCCCAGCCCCAGCCCCCTCCACTAACCTGCCGTGCCGTCTAGGATCCCGCTTCCACGTGTCTTGTTGTAAAATAAACACTTATCATTTTGGGTTTGCCAGTTCTTGTTCACGACATTCTGCTCCAACTCCCTCATCATCATCATCATCAGTCACTCATACAGCACATTAAAGGGTTAAGTCTGTAGTGTCAAAAATATACTTCTAAACATTTGCCATCCATTGTTTAACAGCTGAAGTAAATGTCTGGACTATGACCTGAATAGTCATCTCAGGTCATGTCACAGATAAAGGCTAGGCCTTGGGGTGATACGTACATGCAGAGATACAACAGATATGTTGACGCCAGCCTGTCTTGTCTTGTCGATCTGATACGTACGAGTGTGGTTATAAGTTTGTCCCTGAGTGTGTAAGAGGGCAGAGCACTGTGAGCCCGCCATTTTGCTGTCTGTGTTCTCCCTGCGTTTAAGACAATAAACGGCCACTTGATTCAGACTTCAACACTCTTCTGCATTTTTTCATTACGTTATTATATAACAAAAATGCTACAACAAGTGTCTTGCTCAAGCACACAACAGTAAATTGTATAGTAGTATAGTATAGTTCATTTTATTTAGAACAACTTAATAGAAATGCTCATAATGCACAACAATACAAAGTGTCCAAAAAGAAATGTGATATTTGCAGGTTTTACAGGTGCAAGAGAAGCTGAAAACCTTTCTACAAATCAACACAGATCTCCAATATTTACATCAATAATTGTTTTGCATAATATGAATATTTTTACAGAACATATAGAATACAACTCACAGCCATATAAGTCCAGTGATAATGGTTTTAACTGTGATTTATTGTCCCTGTCCTGGTCTGTAACCTGTGAAGACCATGTTTTTATACATAGGATGAAATCAGCAAACTGTGGTACAGAGATCGAGACATTCAAGCTTTTCCATAATATAGTAATTCCATAAATGATGAAGGACATAGTCATGTTAAAAGCTGAAAACAGTACTATGAACAGCAGCCGTTCTTTCACCTCAGGTTATTTTTCAAGCTTGCGTTTCCTTTGTACAGGACTGAGATCTTCTCAATGAGAGCTTTTTGAAGTGTCTCTGTGGTGAAGCTGTGAGGTTTATTCTGAGCCTTTAAAGTCTCTACAAAGTCCAGCAGCTCAGAGACCTGCTGCTGCCCCCTGGTGTTGAATATGAGATGTCCTCCTCCACACAGCTCCTGGAGGTCTTTGTCTCCTTTGATAGAGTCTGTCACATCTGGAGAAGAGGGGTCTGAGTCCACAGTGAAGAGGACCATCGTGAAGGGACGGACTGCAGAGCTGAACATGTCCTGGATGGTCTTCAGCTCAGACTTGTCTTCATCTGTGAGAAAACCCAGAGGAAGAACCAGGATGAAGGCCTGGACGCCCTGAGGACCACAGAGGGACAGACAGTGGAGACACTGCTCCATCACCTCCTCCACAGGTTTATCAGACCCAGACAGAGGAGGCAGCTCCAGCACTGACACCCAGCGCCCACACACCTGGTGCTTCTGACATGGCTCTGAGCTCAGGCGCTCACTGCTCTGTCCTGTAATGGACCTCACCTCCACCTGGTGCTTCTGCCAGGGCTCTGAGCTCAGACCCTCACTGCTCTGTCCTGTAATGGACCTCACCTCCACCTGGTGCTTCTCACACTGGTCCAGGCTCAGGCGCTCACTGCTCTGTCCTGTAATGGACTCTAACACAGAGCTCTTCTCTGCTCCGGCTCTTCCACACAGAACCAGGTTCAGAGTCTCCTGTTTACTGCAGGTGAAGGAGTGAGGATTCTCTTGGGCCATGGTGAGGATCTTGTCCATGAAGAGGCTGTGGTCTGATTGGAACATGTTGAAGTGGCGTTGGCTGCAGTCCTGCAGGAGCCTGTTCAGAGGAACACTGGTTTCTGTCCAGGGGTGTCTGTAGGACGTGACCACCAGGCAGTGTTTAAAAGCATCAGGTCCAAACAGACTCAGGATGAAGCTGAGAGTCTGTCTGTGTTTCTCAGTGAACTCTGAAGGTTTCACGGTCAGCAGCAGGACGTTGGGTCCAGGAGAACACAGAGACAAACATCTGTGAACTTCTTCAACCCCGGCCTCCACAGACAGACTGAACAGGTCTGGGGTCTTCACCACCCGGATCCTTCTGTGGCTCCACTCTCCATCAGAGACTTGGACTTCTGAAGGGAATGAGTCACACTGGAAATGCTTTTCTTTCAAGATGAAGTTTACAACCTGGGCCTTCTCCTCGTGTGCTCCTAACAGGACAATCCTGAGCCCTGTGGGAAAACAAACGTATCAAAGTTAGAAACAGTTTGACAAGCTTCCCCTTCTCAGAGGTTTAGAACATGGACGGATCACATGGACTCTCTCTCTACATGGGCTTTGGGCTGAGAACAGGAGCTTCTCTCTTTCAAACAGCTGGCCCTGGTCTTTAGGAGGGTCTAATTATTGTTTCACTGTTTTGATGTTTGGTCCAGCTCCTGTTGATATTGTGCAATACAAAACAACTGGATTTGATTTGAGACATTGTGACATGGTGCAGAATTATCACCACACAGATATATCAGCGTTTTGTTCTTGTCTGAAGTCATTTGCCTTTGAATAAGAACTTATTTGAAGCTTATTTTACACATGAACTCCCTCCCTTGTTAAAGCAACTGTGTTTTGACATCACACAATGAACTGAAGAGGAGCATGTTCTTTCCAAACTGGATTTATTCTTCTTTATACCATAGTCTGGGTGAATACTCGATTCTGATTGGCTGGAAGGTGTCCATTAAAAAGTGATAATGTACACCAGTTAAATAACAGTTAAATCACGTTCTATATCACTCCACTTCAGCTGTTTCCATAGTAACGGTAAACAGTTGAGCTGGAACTAGCTTCAGAAAAACAGCTTAAAGTGCATATGACAGGCTATCAAGTTTTATAATTCTTCTTGATTTGGTGGGATAATACCTTTGTTAAGGAAAATATCAGTTTTACACCCATAAAATGTCAGTTTGTGGAGAAATATGATTAAAAGTCAAAACTGTAGTTAATCTAACAGGGAAATGTCCTTAGCAACAGTAGAACGCTCTTCAGTGCCGACGTAGAGGTAGGTGCAATAAAAATACAGCAGATGGCGCTCTATTTGTGATATTTTGTCTTTTTTCTTATATTCTTGAGCAAATTTTATGATTAGCTATATTTATATTAAACTGCATTGGTAATTTACTTCAATAAATAAGTTATTGTGTGTGTGGAAACATTTGTTAAATGCACTTCTGGTGCAGTTTTCTTCAGCTCAGGTGTAGCTCGTTTTATTTTATAATGTTTATGTGTCAAATAGCAATGTTATTATTATGTTCTGAGGGGGACACCGGGCTTAGAGCAGGCTGCAGCAGCATGAGTGCTGAAGCATGACTACCAATAAAGTTGATCTTCTAAACTATTTCGTCCATTCTGTATGGTTCAAGACTATGTGAACGGAGCAGAATGAAACACTTTATACAATTCTTTGCATTCATTAAAAGTTTGCTTATTTAGAAATGCAGCTTATTTTGTTTCTTTTTAATATATTTATAAGAAGTTGGTTCCATGCAGGAAATAAGCTCCTCCTTCACTTTGCGCCGCCTGCATCAAAACAAAAACAGTCACCATGCTGACAGGACACACGTGCATCGGCATTTTGAGGAACAGCGGAATAACAGGAGTTTATCTGTGCACACAAGGACTTTATTTTTGCCCGCGGGACGATTACGCTTTTCCATATCTATACCAGGATGGATATTTTAGCTGCGTGTGGAGCAGTGGCTGGCCTGCCCAGTGGCTAAGGAGCCGATGTTTTCCAAAACTTGGACATTATTTATGGGATACTTTGAGGACTGAAGGCTTTCACACAATGGAAGAGCGATGTCTGCGTTTGGTGAGTAGTGTAACTTTTGTTTTTCTGCATGTTTAGTGAATCAACAGTTGGCTATAAGATACGGCTGCTTTGTGGTGGTTAGCTTCTTAGCTTCTTAGGGCTGGTGATTTACTTTTGTCTAACATGTTTAGATGTCACTTGACACAAGTGGGGTTTGTAAAATCGTGAGCTGCTTTGTCTCCAGTGTGCGATGGTTCAAAGAGAGAATTGTGGCTCATCAGGCTACAGACGTGTGGCCGCTAGGGATGGGACGGTATGAGATTTCCACGGTATGATAACCTTGACAAAAATACCGCGGTATCACGGTATACCGTGAAATTGGCGTGTTTTATATTTAAAAAGTAAAAACAGGGTTCGCATTTAACAAACAGGGTTTGTTTATGGTACATTTGTAATTGGTTATGACTTTACATGTTGCTAAGGATCAATAAAGTGTACTAGTATGACTTATTATCCAAAATAACACTTTAAACAAAGGGATATTTTTACCTTAATCACTTTAGTCACAGACGGAGCATGTTCGCTGATGCCAGATGCTGTTTGTTCGATGCCCTGCCCAAAATCTTCCAAAGGCAGGCTTGCCATTATAATTTGCTGCTTGATTTTTTATAAAGTAGTCTGTGCATTCAATTTCATATAAAAAAAAAAGAATCCTAATAGAAAACAAAACGTATCGCATCAAGCGTCAACAAACTTCTGCTTGTCTAATAATTGACCGACTAGCAAACGGCATCAGGTAAAGGTTCCACCTGTGTCTAACCCTTATCCTGCAGTGACGCCTAGAGGGTAAAGAATAATCATGTTATCTGCCTGTGCGAGGCATCAGATTATTGTTTGGGGAGACTTTAGTGGAGTAGCACGTAGGTTTGTTTACATCACGTAGTAGCTAGTAGCATTAGCCCTGGCGGCGTGTGACAGCGAGTGGAGTTTGTAGCTAAATGAACATCAGTGCGTCTTTGATGAGCATTTAGCAAAGGAAGGCTGAGCGTCTTCTGAAAAATAACACGTAAAACAGTGTTGTCTAGAGCGTGTCTGATGAACGATGTACTGGACGATGAACAATCCAAACCACAAAGCTAACAGGTTAGCGTAACGCGAGCTACAGAGCTAAAGCGCTAAACAGCTGCTTCTAAGCCGCACTTGGTAGCTTTTAACACGACAGATCCAAACAAAGCTTCATCGCAGAGGCAGTGTTCATGTTCACGGGGGACAGTGACTTTACTCTGCTGCTACGGGCCGTGTTCAACAGGCTGACGGCCTGAGAAGAGAGAGAGGGACTGCACCGCAGGGTCAGGTGAGGAGCAGCGGAGCAGAAGAGGAGAGCGGGGATTTGCACTTTTTTTGCAACTTTTTTTGTGGCAAAATAGCATATTAAACAAGCATTTTTAATACCGTCAACAGGGAATCTTCAGGTAGTGATACCGTAGCATTTTGATACCGTGGTATACCTTGAAACCGGTTATCGTCCCATCCCTAGTGGCCGCATGCTAACGATGCTAGCGCAGTTTTTATTTCCAGAGTCAAATCCTGCTGTTTATGGCAGGGACACGGTACAGATCCACGTGTGATTTCATTCTGCAGACTTGATCTGATGGATCGGTTTGTGTTTGTGAGCCTTTGTTCTGCATTTGTAAGCCGTGAAGATGTCGTCTCCTGGTGTTAGCTTTGGCTACTGTGTGCTACAGTGTAGAGGTCTTAGCTTTGGCTACTGTGTGCTACAGTGTAGAGGTCTTAGCTTTGGCTACTGTGTGCTACAGTGTAGAGGCGTTAGCTTTGGCCACTGTGTGCTACAGTGTAGAGGTCTTAGCTTTGGCTACTGTGTGCTACAGTGTAGAGGCGTTAGCTTTGGCCACTGTGTGCTACAGAGTAGAGGTGTTAGCTTTGGCTACTGTGTGCTACAGAGTAGAGGTGTTAGCTTTGGGCTACTGGTGCTACAGTGTAGAGGTGTTAGCTTTGGCTACTGTGTGCTACAGAGTAGAGGTGTTAGCTCTTTGGCTACTGTGTGCTACAGTGTAGAGGTGTTAGCTTTGGCTACTGTGTGCTACAGTGTAGAGGTGTTAGCTTGGCTACTGTGTGCACAAGTAGAGGTGTTAGCTTTGGCTGCTGTGTGCTACAGGTGTTAGAGGGTGTTAGCTTTAGCTACTGTGTGCTACAGTGTAGAGGTGTTAGCTTTGGCTACTGTGTGCTACGGTAGAGGTGTTATTTGGTCTGTGTGCTACAGAGTAGAGGTGTTAGCTTTGGCTGCTGTGTGCTACAGTGTAGAGGTGTTAGCTTTGCTGCTGTGTGCTACAGTGTAGAGGTGTTAGCTTTAGCTGCTGTGTGCTACAGTGTAGAGGTGTTAGCTTTAGCTACTGTGTGCTACAGAGTAGAGGTGTTAGCTTTGGCTACTGTGTGCTACAGAGTAGAGGTGTTAGCTTTGGCTCTGTGTGCTACAGAGTAGAGGTGTTAGCTTTGGCTCTGTGTGCTACAGAGTAGAGGTTGTTAGCTTGTTGGGCTGTACTGTGTGCTACAGTGTAGAGGTGTTAGCTTTGGCTGCTGTGTGCTACAGTGTAAGAGGTGTTAGCTTTGGCTACTGTGTGCTACAGAGTAGAGGTGTTAGCTTTGGCTACTGTGTGCTACAGGTAGAGGTGTTAGCTTTGGCTACTGTGTGTACAGTGTAGAGGTGTTAGCTTGGCTACTGTGTGCTAAACAGTGTCAGAGGTGTTGCTTACGGCTACTGTGTCTACAGTGTAGAGGTGTTAGCTTGCTGCTGTGTGCTACAGTGTAGAGGTGTTAGCTTTGGCTGCTGTGTGCTACAGTGTAAGAGGTGTTTAGTTTGGCTTGCTGTGTGCTACAGTGTAGAGGTTAGCTTGCTCTGTGTGCTACAGTGTAGAGGTGTTAGCTTTGGCTGCTGTGTGGCTACAGTGTGAGGTGTTAGCTTTGGCTGCTGTGTGCTACAGTGTAGAGGTGTTAGCTTTGGCTCTGTGTGCTACATGTAGAGGTGTTAGCTTTGGCTCTGTGTGCTACAGTGTAGAGGTTGTTAGCTTTGGCTACTGTGTGCTACAAGTGTAGAGGTGTTAGCTTTGGCTGCTGTGTGCTAAGTGTAGAGGTGTTAGCTTTGGCTACTGTGTGCTACAGTGTAGAGGTGTTAGCTGTTGGTCTGCGCACTGTGGCTACAGTGTAGAGGTGTTAGCTTTGGCTACTGTGTGCTACAGTGTAGAGGTGTTAGCTTTGGCTACTGTGTGCTACAGTGTAGAGGTGTTAGCTTTGGCTGCTGTGTGCTACAGTGTAGAGGTGTTAGCTTTGGCTCTGTGTGCTACGAAGTGTAGCATTTTACAGTGTAGGTGTTTAGCTTTGGCTACTGTGTGCTACAGTGTAGAGGTGTTGTTTAGTTGCTACTGTGTGTGCTACGTGTAGTAGGTGTTAGCTTTGGCTACTGTGTGCTACAGTGTAGAGGTGTTAGCTTTGGCTACTGTGTGCTACAGTGTAGAGGTGTTAGCTTTAGCTACTGTGTGCTACAGTGTAGAGGTGTTAGCTTTGGCTACTGTGTGCTACAGTGTAGAGGTTTGCTTTGCTACTGTGTGCTACAGTGTAAGAGGTGTTAGCTTTGCTATGTGTGCTACAGTGTAGAGGTGTTAGTTTTGTTTTTTTTTTTTCTACTGTGTGCTACAGTGTAGAGGTGTTAGCTGTGGCTACTGTGTGCTACAGTGTAGAGGTGTAGCTTTGGCTGCTGTGTGCTACAGTGTAGAGGTGTTAGCTTGGCTGCTGTGTGCTACAGTGTAGAGGTGTTAGCTTTGGCTACTGTGGCTACAGTGTAGAGGTGTTAGCTTTGGCTACTGTGTGGCTACAGTGTAGAGGTGTTAGTTTGGGCTGCTGTGTAGCGTAATAGCTGGCTATGTGTGCTCAGTGTAGAGGTGTTAGCTTTGGCTACTGTGTGCTACAGTGTAGAGGTGTTAGCTTTGGCTACTGTGTGCTACAGTGTAGAGGTTTAGCTTTGGTACTGTGTGCTACAGTGTAGAGGTGTTACTTTGGCTGCTGTGTTGTGCTACAGTGTAGAGGGTGTTAGCTTTAGCTACTGTGTGCTACAGTGTAGAGTGTTAGCTTTGCTGCTGTGTGCCTACAGTGTAGAGGTGTTAGCTTTGGCTGCTGTGTGCTACAGTGTAGAGGTGTTAGCTTTGGCTGCTGTGTGCTACGTGTAGAGGTGTTAGCTTTGGCTGCTGTGTGCTACAGTGTAGAGGTGTTAGCTTTGGCTGCTGTGTGCTACAGTGTAGAGGTGTTAGCCTTTGGCTAGCTGGTGTGGCTACAGTGTAGAGGTGTTAGCTTTGGCTGCTGTGTGCTACAGTGTAGAGGTGTTAGCTTTGGCTGCTGTGTGCTACAGTGTAGAGTGTTAGCTTTGGCTCTGTGTGCTACAGTGTAGAGTGTTAGTTTGGCTACTGTGTGCTACAGTGTAGAGGTGTTAGCTTTGGCTACTGTGTGCTACAGTGTAGAGGTGTTAGCTTTGGCTACTGTGTGCTACAGTGTAGAGGTGTTAGCTTTAGCTACTGTGTGCTACAGTGTAGAGGTGTTAGCTTTGGCTACTGTGTGCTACAGTGTAGAGGTGTTAGCTTTGGCTACTGTGTGCTACAGTGTAGAGGTGTTAGCTTTGCTACGTGTGCTACGTGTAGAGGTGTTAGCTGGTTTGGCTACTGGTGGTGGCTACAGTGTAGAGGTGTTAGCTTTGGCTACTGTGTGCTACAGTGTAGAGGTGTTAGCTTTAGCTACTGTGTGCTACAGTGTAGAGGCCAAGTTAATCATCAGCAACTGTCATTTACATCTGTACCGTGAGCGAATTGCTCTCCCGTTAATGCAAAGCACAACATAAAGTGGTTGACGTAACAAACTAATCCTGAATGAATCTGCTAGCAGCGGTGGGCTAGTTAGCTTTAGCCTGCTAGCTTCTTTGCATTATCAGCGCTGATCTCCATTCATTGCATCAAGACCTTTCTAAATGTCAGAGCTCACATTTGTTCTTATCGTTGGTCCTTAGCCTGTCACATTTTGTCCCAGGTTTATGGTGATATAGTTGTGGCTAAATGTTTGTGGGTGAGAGACAGTTTGCAGTTTATTTGGACAAATTATCCAATTGACTTCAGTGGCTTTCAGAAGCCGTTAACATTTTCAGTTTTGTTCTACGTCACTTCCGGGGCTCCATGGCTAATGCGGAAGTGTTTTTCTTTTCCAAAATAAAAGGTCTTTTTGCCAGATTTACGGAACATTTTAACATGAATCTTGCATGTAATTGTGTTAACTACGTATTTGTGAAAATGTGTCTAATATGTCATTTGCACTTTAAAAAGTGGGAGGGCAAAGAGTGATTTTCTCATTTCATTCATTTTATTTGGGAATATGATCATTTTGAAGACTGGGATGCAGCAGAGGAAAAAGAGAGAAGAGACCATGAAAAGAAAAAGGAGAAGCGACACAAGGAGGTAACACTGGATGAACTGAACACATTAGAGGATGACAAGGACGAGATTATACAAAAAAAACATGGTTATCCTGGCGGAAAAAACATGGACCTCATGTTTGAGAGCTTCACTGCCGCTACTCTCACAACCTCCACCAAATGCCATGGACATGCCAATGTCACTTTCAAACTGTACAATTAATGGAAATGTATCATTTAATTTCAAATAGTTTTCAAATAATATAATAAAAATGATTTAGGAAATTATCTGTGGTCTTTGATTCTTTGATACAAACATTTTCATCATCCTCTGGTCACTGTAACACGTGGTGATGAAGGTGAAGGTAGCCATGGACCTGAGCGGCTGGAGCGAAAGGAGCAACAACTTTCCTCAAGATACTTATCTATTTGTTGGTTGGTAAAACAAGTTCACCAGCATTACCACTCGACACAGTAGAAAGCACAGCGGTCCATGTACACACGGCCGAGCCCATGACACAAGTACGAGAAGTAAAGGAAGAGGGGTGACCTATTGAGCATGGCAAATTACAGAGGCGCCACCTTGTGGCGTTATACTGTAATGACATAACATACACTGTAACAACACAGTGTCATTCTGAAATGATACTTTGTATCACGCATTGAATAAACTGTCACGTAATGTTAACGCCATCATCTCACTTCCCTTCACTTATCATCTGCTGCTGTCAGCTACTGCATGCAGACGCCAGATATTAAATAGTCCCGTCAGCTGCGACTTGTAAGGAGAAAAAAAGTTGCGATGTTAACACTAAAACACATTAAAGTATTAATAATTGATTTAGTATTTATTTATTTCATAAGTGACCATGGTATAAGCAAGATAATGCCCTCCGAGGTGTCCATTATCAGAAATACGCCTCCACGGGCATTATCTATGGAGGACTGTGGCTGCCAAAACAATAAATAAAAATGCATTTATTTCTTTGCAAATTTGATCTTTATTTTATTTATTTATTTATATATTTATTTATATATTTATTTATTGTTTTGGCAGCCACGGTCCTCCATAATTATCCCTTACTTGATAAGCAATAAATGGTCAGATATTCTAAACAGATCAGTTTCTAATTTAGATGACCGACATTCTCTTATCCACATTATTATTACCACTGATACTGTTCATGAACTCTCTGGTTTATATTTGAGAAAGTGACCACAGGCCTGAAGTGAGTGAGATAATGAACTCACCGTCAGCCTGTGATTGGAAGTTGACTGGCCGATGGCTCTGTGGAGTCAGATGAAGATCGTCCAAAGGAATGTCAGGGCTGACGTGTTCCCCGTTGTTTTCCCTCACGATCTGACCGAGTCTGGTGATCATCTCGAGAGGCTCCATGTCTTTGTGTTTGAGATATCTGAACCTGCACTGTTTAATCAGGTCTTTTAGCGGCGCCTGTAGTCGATATTGTTCTAATAAAGAATCTTCAGCTCCTCCTCTGGGCCTCAGGAGCAGCACCAGTGAGTGCTCAAACACCTGCTCGCTGAAGTTCTCCAGGACTGACTGGAGTCTGACCTTCTGCTGCTCGGTGAGTCCTCAGGCTGAAGAACCAGGATGAAGACATGAGGCCCAGGAGCCGAGAGCTTCACACAGTCCTTCATCAGTGCAGACACAGACGCCTCAGGGAGGTGTGGGTGCAGCAGGTCTGGAGTGTTCACCAGCACCATGTTCTTCCACCTGCAGGGCCCGCTGACCCTCACGCAGCAGTCTGAGTGTCTGAGCCCACTGAACACCGTCTGACCCAGGAGGAAGTTCCCCACTGAACACGTCCCAGACAGCTGTTCCCCACGAGAACCAGCCTCAGCTCGACACTGCGAGAGAAAACAGCAACATCTCACAAAACACACTTTACATGGAAGACGCTGCAGATGCAAAGGAGACAAAAGAACTCAGAGACATCCATTGGAAACTTCTGCTGATATAGATGAGACAAAAACGTGTCATTTTATGATGTGCTCAGAGGGATTTTGGATTAAAGCACATCTGACACAATAGACTAAAATCATTATGTAACCACTTTGGAATTTACATGAATACTGGGTTCATAAAGAGCTCAAATGTTAAATGTTGTAATAGTAGCCACAATGAAAGACAGACAATATGTAAGAAAATTTAAATTAATTTAGTTAAATTTGTCAAGAATTATAACAATATAACAATACAATATACAAGATACAAATAAATGGCGCCTTTAAAATAACCCAAAAATATACCCTTAAAGTCTGTTAGTGAGTGCACTCAAGATCTAAATGTTCCAAGTTTTGGCTGATACGGTCCTACCGCAGCCGATACTCCATGCGGTTAGTGATAGTCTTGATCCAGTTCCAATTTTCAGTTGGGGTGGCTCGCCATCTAGTGGTCCTCTCCAAGGATGTTCCCAAACCGCATTAAAAAGACCTGACCTGTATTAAAAGACAGGCTTATAAATTTCTTGCTCAAGTCATGACTATTTATCTATTTCACTTTCCTTCAACTGTACAATATATTTCTCATTTACTGTACATAGCAAAACAAAAGATAATTTCTGTATGCAACAATTTTCTAGTTATTCATTTACACAAAATAGCATACAACATCTGTAGGATTATTTCAACCCAGTAAACAATAAACATATGTATTTAGCATTTTTGTGAGAGCAAAAATGCAACATCTCATTCATAACTCATCAGTTTGACAGCAGGTAAATAATCAAATTCAAGAATGCTTTCCCTTTAAATTAGGAATTTCACTCATTACATATAAACAAACAGTATGTCAACAGCCAAAGGTTCTCACAGATTCACATGTACTCCAAAACAAAGTGATGTCAAGGCTCTGGGTCTCAGCGCAGGCGCAGGGACTGCCTGTATTAAGGGCCTGTCACAATTGGCCCATTGACCGCAGCGACTTTGTCCTCCATTTGTTCTGCGCCAAAATTGAAATTGCCATCAGTCGCAAAGATCGCAAGTAGACTTTTAAGAAATCGCAGTCACGATCACAATAGAGTACGGGCTGCGACTGGATGCGGTTGATTTCGATAGTGTCCAAATGCGAGTGGTGCAAGGAAGAAACGAATGGTGAGAGGCTGGTGAGCGAGTGTTTCACGGGCCACAGACGTTGATTGTGGACAGTGGTGCGGACTAGAGTGCTACAACCGGCTCGGACAAATATTTAGAATTTATTTTCGGGCTCGGGTCGGACTCGGACACATCAGCGCGTTAAAACAAATCAAACTGGTGTAAAATTAAATGGGCCTGTTTAGTTGACTTAGCGTTCGTTTTTGTGGGAAAAAATAAAATAACTGAGCCCACTGCTTTTACGCACCAAAGCTCAGCAAGACCCTGAGCTCAGGCCCTGCTCCGGGGAAGTGACCAGCTTCTGTCTGACTTCTGTCTCACCAGTCTCTCACCATCTGCGTGACTGAGACGATTTATCTTTCACCATATTCAGTCGCAATCGACCGCAACTGAATTTTGTGCATGACATTCAGCTGCGACCGATGATCCAACTGTGATTCACACCTTTTCATGCGGTCAATAGCGGTCGCTCGTGCAGATGCCCGTGCGCCAAAAGAGAGTGTTCACACGACCTTCATATTTTGAAGCTGCAAACGATCGCATAGTGCCCGTGCGCCAATTGTGAAAGGCCCCTTATTGACATGGAGCTGTTAGGAGTTAGTTGCGATAAACAACCAACACATCAGCAATCAAATTGTTCCTCACCGATTCTTTTGTTCCTTCACGAAACGGTGACAGAGATCTGCGTCCAGTGGGATTTTAAGGGCTTTCCTGTGGCCTGAGACATTGGGGAAGTCCGTTATTTAGTGACCGTTAGCATTTAGCGGACGTTAACATTTTGCAGACGTTAGGTTGCGGTGACCACTAAAAGTAACTCTCACGATCAGCTGTCAACTTCAGCTCCAGGTCGGCGACAGGACTCCTCTTTAGGCTTGGATTGATGTAGATTTTCCTCAGATTTTCTCGTTTGATTTTCTCCAAAATGCGTAACTGTTCAACAGTTGGCTTTGCGCGTCGTCTCACTGCTTGACTCAAGGCAGAAGCGAGAGGAGAGGGGTCGCGTGCACCATGGAGCAATGAACTGAACGTTGCTTCGTTTTTTACGTGACTTTGGCTTCCATATTATGCTGCATTTCAGTGCAGTTTGTTGACATACAGTATAAAAATTAAATAAAGTGCAATTTTTGTTTTGGCACTGAGCATTACTTTATGGCTTACAGGAATTATGAACGTTATTAACCTTAGTTTTACACCTGGGTTACAATTAGAACAATTATATTTAACATCATGCTAAAGTTTACCCAGTTTTCTTTAGTTTGATATTTTGATATTTATAGTTTGACTTCCTTAGTGGACACTGACAGGAAGTGACATAGCAGAGGCAAAGCATGTTGCCGTGCCGACCATGTTATGTCATAGGAAGTATGTTTTGGGAAAGTCTTTTAAGAGTTTTTCTGCCGGAATATAAACTTATTTATCACACAAATAAAGTCTAAATTTTTTCAGCAGATTGTTCAGTAGAAGCAGAAAACGGCAGTCGTAGCTAGGGTTAGCATATAGCACGATGCTAACATAAAGCATCATGTTAGCATTCTCAGTGTTTAAACTTTAGCTATAATCCTGCATTTTTAAGTATATTGTACTTTGTAAATCCATTGTACCTTTAAATAAATAAATATAAATAAAGTCACGCTACACATTAGACACATTTCCTACAGTGTTTCATGGACTTGATTCTATCGTAGATCTTTCTGAACTTTCCTTGACATTAATAGAATACAGGGATTTTTTTTTAGTCTCATTTCATGTTTTGTTTCTGTAATTTTAAGTCACGACTGAATCCTTTTACTCAGTTATTCAGTTAATGCATTTTGCCCAGATACTGTTTTAGTTTTTACTTTAGTCGTTACTTCTTCTGAGAAAATGATTTCAAAGTAACGTCACTCTACGTGAGTAAAGAAATCTCAAAACGATACAAAGCAACTGTACTAGTTTCAAACTTATTAGACACTACATTCCAAAGCTCCTGTACATGACACTGTGATATTCTCTCATATACCAAACTGCAAGAGCACATGGGCTCAGGCCACGCCCTCATGCCACAGACCACGCCTCAGGCCACCCTCAGCCACGCCTCAGGCCACAGGACACGCCCTCAGGCCACGCCCTCAGCCACAGGACACGCCTCAGCCACGCCTCAGGCCACGCCCTCAGGCCACAGGACACGCCCTCAGGCCACAGACCACGCCCTCAGGCCACGCCCTCAGGCCAAGTCTTGAACGTTTCTCCTCTCATCCAAAAGGCTTCGTCAGCAGACTAAAGTCCCGCTCAGTCCGCAGCTTAGATAAAGACCAGGAGGAGGAGTTAGGGTAGGCTCTCCCCTCTCATCACAGCTACTCTCCCTGTGGGTAAACACCTTTGAAGTAGAGCGTCTCTAATGACCTGCTCCCCCCAGTATCGGTCAGTTCAGTTTATTAATTTATTTCAACAGGGACAATGTGCAAACACATTAATTGATTGACTGCGGAATCTTCCGCAGTCAATAATTGGTTTTCATGTTCTTTAATATTATTATTATTCCACTTATATCTTTTTCCAGTTTTTCAGCAGCTTTCACAGCTTTCATATTTTCAGCAATTTCAACAAGTTATACATCAAAACGTTCAGCATGTTCAAGAGAATTATGCTATTACTTTTGGGAATTCAGCGATTTCCCGGTTTTTCCGCAATCGGCCAAAAATCGGTCGATTTTTCCATTGACTTATAATGGGGCTTCCGCAAATTCACGGTTTTCAGCATTTTTTCCACATTTTCAGCAATTTCTGCAGTTTGTGCATGTTCAGCTTCCACAACTTGTCAGTTTTCAGAAAAAATCGGCCTTCTGCAGTTTTCCACTTTTTTTCTACGGGCTTGGGAATTCTGCCATTCATTTGTATTGAGAATTCTGCCATTCATTTTAATAGGCCCATGCATTTTAATAGGACTTCAGGCACATTCAGGTCTTTCAGCCATTTCTACAGCTAAAGCCATTTCAGCAGCTTCAAAGACTTCAACAGTTTTTAAGGATTCAACAGTTTTAACGATTTCAGGAGTTTCAAGGACTTCAGGAGTTTCAGTTTCAACAGTTTCAGGATTTCAGGAGTTTCAAGGACTTCAACAGTTTGAAACCAAGGACTTTCAGCAGTTTCAAAGGACAAGTCCATCTACATGGCGTCCAGCTGGAGATTGACCTTCAGCAGTTTCATCAAAGGTTTTTCAACAGTTTCAAAGGACCTTGAGGAATTTTCAAAGATTTCAAGGGGAACTTCAAAGGATTTCAGCAGTTTCAAGGTTTCAAACAGTTTCAATGATTTTCAGGAGCTTCAAATACTTACGCAATTTCAACAGTTTGTACAGTTTCCTTGCAACAATTATGGGATTTTTTGCAATTACAACCACTGTAAATTTTATGCAATTAATAGGGGATTTTCACAATGAAACCTATATAGATAAAACTTTATATGGAATTTGCATGTAAAGCAAGTATAATACAACTAAATAGGGATTTTCCCAACAGTAAAAAGCACTATAATATCAACTAAATAGGGATTTTCACAATAAAAGCACTATAATATAATCTAAATGGGGATTTCACAATAAAAAGCACTATAATACAACTAAAATAGGGATTTTCACAAGTAAAGCACTATTAATACAACTAAATTGGGATTTTTTCACAATAAAAAAGTAATAAATACAACCTAAAGAGGGATTTTCAGCTTAAAAGCATAATAATACAACTAAATGGGGATTTTCATAAAAGCAGTCTAATACAACTAAATGGGATTTTCCAATAAAAACAGACAGTATAATACAACTAAATATAGATTTTCACCAATAAAAGCAGTATAATACAGAAAACTAAATTGGGATTTTTCAACATAAAAGCAGTATAATACAACTTAATAGGGATGTTTTCACAATAAAAGCACTAATAATACAAACTAAATGGGGAATTTAACAGTAAAAGCACTATAATACAACTAAACAGGGATTTTCACATAAAAGCACTATAATACACTAAATGGGGATTTTTCACAAAATAAAAGCACTATTAATACAACTAAATAGGGATTTTCACCAATAAAAAGCAGTATAAAATACAACCTAAATTGGGATTTTCAACAATAAACGGCAGTATAATACAACTTAAATAGGGATTTTCCAATCAATAAAAGCACTATAATACAACTACATAGGGATTTTGACAATAAAGCACTATAATACAACAACTAAATGGTGATTTTCAACCGTTTTCCAGAGGACATTTCAGGACAGGAACAAAGACCCAGACCAGGACCCGAACCCAAGACCGAGACCCGAACCAAGCCCGAACCAAGACCCAGGACCCAGGACCCAGACCAAGGATCCGAACCAAGACCCGAATCAAAGACCCAGACCAAGATCCCGAACCAAGAACCCCAGACCCAGATCCGAATCAAGACCCAGACCAAGACCGCGAACAAAGAACCCAGACCCAAGATTCCGAAACCAAGACCCAGACGCAAGACCCGAACCAAGACCCAGACCGAGGACCAAGACCCAAACTAAGACCCGAACGAAGACCCCTGACCAATGACCCGAACCAAGACCGAGACCCAGACCAAGACCCGACGCAAAGACCCAGACCAAGACCCGAACCCAAGAACCGAGACCCAGACCAAAGACCCGAACCAAGACCCAGAACAAGACCCGAACCAAGACCCTGACCAGACCCGAACCAAGACCGAGACCCGGCAGACCAAGACCCGAACCAGACCAGACCAGACCCGAGCAAAGAACCCGAACCCAGCCAAGACTCAGACCAATACCCGAACCAAGACCAAACCCTGACCAGACCAAGACCCGAACCCCAAGACCCAGAACCGAGACGCAAGACACTGACCAAGAACCCGAAACCAAGACCTTAGACCGAACCGCAGACCGCAAGATCCGAACCAAGACCCAGACCCGAGACCAAAGACGCCGAACCAAACCCAGACCCAGATCAGAACCAAGACCCAGACTCCAGACCAAGATCAGAACGCAAGACACCAGACCCAGACCAAGATCCGAACCAAGACCCCAAACAAGTCCTAAGAAGCCGGACCCAGACCAAGATCCAGAAACCAAGACCGCAGAACCCGAAGCAAGACCGAGACTAAGACCGACCAGACGCCAGAACGAGACCCCAGACCCAAACCAAGACCAAACAAAGACCCAGACCAGAACAAGACCCGACCCAAAGACCCAAATCGCGAAGAACGCCAGACCAGGTTGCTGATAGTTACCAGAACTAAAACATAATCAAAGGCAAACCACAAAAGCCAACCAAGACCCGACCAAGTCTCAGAGTCAGACAGCCTGGACCAAGACCGCAAACTAAAGACCCAGGCCAACATCCCCAGACCAAGTCTGCAGACCAGGACCAGACCAAAGTCCAAGAACCAAGGTTACTATAGTTTTACCAGGGAACCAACAATCAGAATTTTTCAAGGCGGACTCACAAAAGGTTGGGCCAAGTCCAGACCAAGACGCCGATCCAAGTTCCCAGACCAAAGACACCGAACCCAGATCAAAGACGCCAGAGCCAAACCAAAGACGCAGACCCAAATTTTGCCATAGTTACCAGAACGCCAAAAGCAGATACGAGGCCCAAACCATAGAAGCTGGGCTAAGTCCAAACCAGGCTCCCATAGTACCGGAACCAAAATCAGATTGAGGCGAACCATAGAAGCCAAGGCAAGTCCAGGCTACGTTGCCATAGTTACCGGAACCAAATCAGATCGAGGCGAACCACAGAAATTCCAGGCCCAAGTCCAGACCAGGTGCCATAGTTTACTGGAAATAAACTATTTCAGCGGTGTTGGGAATTTAAAGCAGTTTCATGGACACTTTATAATTTCAGGAGTTTCAAGGATATTCGACAGTGTCAAGGATATTCGACAGTTTTTCAAGAATTCAAGGAGTTTTCAAAGGATTTACAGGGAAGTTTCAAACATTTTCAAGAATTTTCAGGAGTTTTCACAAGGTTTCAACAGTTTCAAGGATTTTCAGGTGTTTAAAGGTTTCAAACAGTTCAAGGATTTCAGGTGTTTAAAGGTTTCAACAGTTTCAAGGATTTCCAAGGAGTTTCAAGGTTTTTCAACCGTTTCAAGGATTTCAGGTGTTTAAAGGTTTCAACAGTTCAAGCTTTCAGGTGTTTAAGGTTTCAACAGTTTCAAAGGATTTCAGGAGTTTAAAGGTTAGCAAAGTTTCAAGATTTTAGGAGTTTTGAGGATATCAGTAGATTCAAGGGCATCAAGGAAATTTCAAAGATTTTTCAAGTATTTTCAAACGTTTCCACTGCAATTTTTCAAGGATTTTCAGGATTTTTCAGATTAACTTCTTGCATTAGAACTATTCCGGGCAGTCAATCGCAAATGGCTTCAGCCATTGCAAAATTTCTAGTTGATTGGACTGCGGAATCTTTCGCGCAGTCAATAATGGTTTTCATGTTATTTAATTGATTGACTGCGGAATCTTCGCAGTCAATAAATGGTTTTCCATGTTCTTTAATATTATTATTATTCCACTTAATTTAATCTTTTTCCAAGTTTTTCAGCAGCTTTCACAGCTTTTCATATTTTCAGCAAATTTCAACAAGTTATAGCATCAAAACGTTCAGCATGTTTAAAGAGAATTATGCTATTACTTTTGGGAATTCAGCGATTTCCGGTTTTCCGCAATCGGCCAAAAAATCGGTCGATTTTTTCCCATTGACTTAATAATGGGGCTTTCCGGCAAATTCACGGTTTTCAGCATTTTTTCCACATTTTCAGGCAATTTCTTTCCTGCAGTTGTGTGCATGTTCAAGCTTCCACAACTTGTCAGTTTTTCCAGAAAAAATCGGCCTTCTGCAGTTTTCCACTTTTTTTTCTACGGGCCTTGGGAAATTCTGCATTCATTTGTATTGAGAATTCTGCCATTCATTTTAATAGGCCGCATTGCATTTTAATAAGGACTTCAGGCACATTCAGGTCTTTCAGCGCATTTCTACAGCTAAAGCCATTTCAGAGCTTCAAAGACTCAACAAGTTTTAAAGGATTCAATCAGTTTTAACGAATTTCAATGGAGTTTCAAGGACTTCAGGAGTTTCAGTTTCAACAGTTTTCAAGGATTTCAGGAGTTTTCAAAGGACTTCAACAGTTTGAAACCAAGGTTTACTTCCAGCAGTTTTGAAGACAGTCAATCTCCATGGCGTCAGCCCATGGAGATTGAACCTTCAGCAAGTTTTCAAGGTTCAACAGTTTTCAAGGACTTGAAAGGAATTTCAAGGTTTTCAGGACTTCAAGGATTTCAGCAGTTTCCACAAAGGTTTCAACAGTTTCAATGATTTTCAGGAGCTTCAAATACTACAGCAATTTTCAACAGTTTGTACAGTTTTTCTGCAACAATATAGGGATTTTTTGCATTAACAACACAATTATGCATTAATAGGGGATTTTCAACATGAAACCTATATAATAAAAATTTATATGGGAATTTTGCCATGTAAACGCAGTATAATACAACTAAATAGGGATTTCATAGTAAAAAGCACTATATACTAACTAAAATTAGGGATTTTCACATAATAAGCACTATAATACATCTAAATGGGGATTTTCACATAAATAAAAGCACTATAATACCAACCTAAATAGGGATTTTCACAGTAAATAGCACTATAATACAACTAAATTGGGATTTTCAACATAAAAACAGTATAAACAACTAAAAGAAGGATTTTTCACCTTAAAAGCACTATAATACAACTAAATGGGGAATTTTCACAAATAAAAGCAGTCCTAAATACAACTAAATTGGGGATTTTCACAATAAAAACAGTATACATACAACTAAATTATAGATTTTCACAATAAAAGCAGGTATAATACAACTAAATTGGGATTTTCAACAATAAAAGCAGTATAAATACAACTTAAATAGGGATTTCCAGCAATAAAAGGCACTATAAATACAACTAAAATGGGGATTTTCACAGTAAAAAAGCACTTATAATACAACTAAAACAGGGATTTCAACAATAAAGCACTATAATACAACTAAATGGGGGATTTTCACAATAAAAGCACTATAAATACAACTAAATAGGGATTTTTCACATAAAAAGCAGTATAATACAACTAAATTGGGATTTTCACAATAAACGCAGTAATAATACAACTTAATTAGGGATTTTCAACAATAAAAGCACTATAATACAAACTAAATAAGGGATTTTTGACAAATAAAAGCACTAATAATACATACAACTAAATGGTGATTTCAACTGTTTTCAAGACAATTTTCAAGGACAGGAACAAAGACCCAGACCAGGACCCGAACCAAGACCAAGAACCCGAACACAGACCGAGGCCCGAACAGACCCGAACCAAGACCCAGACCAGGACCCAGACCAAGATCCGAACCAAAGACCCGAATAAGACCCAGACCAAAGATCCGACCAGACCCGAACCAAGACCCGAACCCAGATCGCGAACCTAAGACCCAGACCAAGAACGCCAAACTAAGAACCCGAAAACAAGACCCAACCAAAGACCCCGAACCAAGACCGAGACCGCAGACCAAAGAATCCGAACCATGACGCCAGACCGAAGACACGAACCAAGACCCTGACCAAGACCCGAACCAAGACCGAGACCCAGACCAAGACCCGAACCAAGACCCAGACGCAAGACCCGAACCAAGACCCAGACCAAGACCGAACCAAGACCCGAGACCCCAGACCAGGACCCGAACAAGCCCAGGACCAAGACCGAAACCAAGACCCTGAACAAGACCCGAAAACCAGACGAGCCATGGAGATGACCTTTCAGCAGTTTCAAGGTTTCAAACAGTTTCAAGGACTTGAGGAATTTCAAGGATTTCAGGAACTTCAAGGATTTCAGCAGTTTCAAGGTTTCAACAGTTCTAATGATTTTCAGGGAGCTTCAAATACTACGCAATTTCAACAGTTTGTACAGTTTCTGCAACAATATAGGGATTTTTTTTGGCAATTACAACACAATTAATGCAATTAATAGGGATTTTCATCAAACAATGAAACCTATATAATAAAACTTTATATGGAATTTTGCAAATGTAAAGCAGTATAATACAACTAAAATAGGGATTTTCATAGTAAAAGCACTATAATACAACTAAATAGGGATTTTCACAATAAAAGCACTATAATACATCTAAAATGGGGATTTTCACAATAAAGCAAGCTATAATACAACTAAATAGGGATTTTCAACAGTAAAAGCAACCTATAATACAACTAAATTGGGATTTTCACATAAAAACAGTAATATATACAACTAAAGAGGGATTTTCACCTTAAAACAATATAAATACAACTAAAATGGGGATTTTCACATAAAAGCAGTCTAATACAACTAAATGGGGATTTTCACAATAAAAACAGTATAAATACAACTAATATAGATTTTCGATAAAAGCAGTAATAATACCAACTAAATTGGGATTTTCACAATAAAAGCAGTATAATACAACTTAATAGGATTTTCAACGCATAAAGCACTATAATAACAACTAAATGGGGATTTTCACAGTAAAAGCACTAATAATACACCTAAACAGGGATTTTTCACATAAAAGCACTAAATACAACTAAGATTGGGGATTTTTTCACATAAAAGCACTATAATACAACTAAATAGGGATTTTCACAAATAAAGCAGTATAATAACAACTAAATTGGGATTTTCACAATAAAACGCAGTATAATACAACTTAATAGGGATTTTCAACAATAAAAGCACTATAATACAACTAAATAGGGATTTTGAACAATAAAAGCACTATAATACAACGAAACTAATGGTGATTTTCAACTGTTTCAAGGACATTTTTCAAGGACAAGGAAACAAGACCCCAGACCAGGACGCCAGCCAGAGCCGAAACCAAGACCCGAAATCAAGACCCAGACCAAGAATCCGAACCAAGACCCGAACCAAAGACCAGACCCAGATCCGAACCAAGACCCAGACCAAGACCCAAAACTAAGACGCCGAACCAAAGACCCATGAACCAAGACCCGAACCAAGACGAGACCCAGACCAATAGACGCCGACCAAAGAAACCCAGACCAAGAACGCCGAACCAAAGACCCTGACCAAGAACCTCGAACCGCAAGACGCGAGACCAGACCAAGACCCGAACCAAGACCCAGACCAAGACCCGAACCAAGACCCAGACTCAAGACCCCAACCAAGACCGGAGAACACAGACCCTCAAGACCCGAACCAAGACCCAGAAACCAAGACCCGAACCAAAGACCCTGACCAAGACCCGAACCAAGACCGAGACCCAGACCAAGACCGAACTCAAGACCCGAACCAAAGACCCTGAACCAAAGGACCCGAACCAAGACCGAGACCCAGACCAAGAACAGAACCAAGACCCAGACCAAGATCCGAACCAAGACCAGACCCAAAGACCAAGACCCGAACCAAGACCCAGACCAAGATCCAAACCAAGAGCTGAACCAAGACCCAAACTAGACCCCAGACCGAGACCAAGACCCGAACCAAAACCCAGACCCAGGATTCAGAACCAAGACCCAGACCCAGAACCAGATCAGATACCCAAGACCCCAACCAAAGTCCTAGACCGAGACCCAGACCAAAGATGCAGAAAACCAAGACGCCAGACCCGAAGCAAGACCGAGACTAAGACCCGAACCAAGACCCAGAACGAGACCCCAGACCAAACCAAGACCCTAAACCAAAGACCCAGACCAAGAAAAGACCCGACCCAAAGACCCAAACCGAGACCCAGACCAGGTTGCTATAGTTTACGCGAGAACTAAAAACACTATCAAGGCCAAACCACAAAAGCCTAAACCAAGACCCGAACGCAAAAGTCTCAGAGTCAGACCTGGACCAAGACCCAAACTAAGACCCAGGCACAACATCCAGACCAAAGTCTAGACCAGGACCAGACAAGTTCCAAGAACCAGGTACTATAGTTACGCGGAACCCAAAATCAAGATCAGAGGGGACCACAAAAGGTGGGCCAAGTCCCCCAGACCAAGACCCGAACCCAGACCCAAGACCCGAATCCAAGTTCAGACCCAAGACCCCGAACCCGATTCGACCAGAGCCAAACCAAGACACAGAGACAAATTTGCCATAAGTTACCAGAAACCAAAAGCTGATCGAGGCC
>VHKM01001147.1:5000-69296 GCA_007210695.1 Neogobius melanostomus | reverse complement strand
GAGAGAGATGAACAGTGGTTCTCCTCCTGAGTGAGAAAGTGTGCTCCTCTCGTAGAACAGTGGTTCTCCTGTAGAACAGTGGTTCTCCTGTAGACACAGTGGTTGCTCCTCTGTAGAACAGTGGTTCTCCTCCTGTAAAGAACAGTGGTTTCCTCCGTAAACAGTGGTTCTCCTGTAGAACAGTGGTTCTCCTGTAGAACAGTGGTTTCTCCTGTAAGTACAGTGTTCTCCTGTAGTACAGTGGTCTCCTGTAGAACAGTGGTGTCTCCTGTAGAACAGTGGTTCTCTTCTGTAGTACAGTGGTTCTCTCTGTAGAAAAGTGGGTCTCCCTGTAGTAACAGTGGTTTCTCCTCCTGTAGTACAGTTGGTTTTCTCTGTAGAACAGTGGTTCCTCCTGTAGTACAGTGGTTCTTCGCTCCTGCGTAGTACAGTGGTTCTCCCTTGTACAGCTGTTCTCACTCACTGTAGAACAGTGGTTCTTCCTGTAGAACAGTGTTCTCCTCCTGTAGGAGCAGTGGTTTCTGCCTGTAGAACAGTGGTTCTCTCTCCTGTATTACAGTGGTTTCCTCCTCCTGTAGAAAATGGTTCTCCTGTAAACAGTGGTTCTCCTGTAGAACAGTGGTTCTCCTCCTGTAGTCAGTGTTTCACTCCTGTAGAACAATGGTTCTCCTGTAGTACAGTGGTTCTCTCCTGTAGTACAGTGGTTCTCCTCCTGTAAAGAACATGGTTCTCTCTGTAGTACAGTGGTTCTCCTCCTGTAGTACAGTGGTTCTCTCTGTAGAACAGTGGTTTCTCCTGTAGTACAGTGGTTTCCTGTTAGAACAGTGGTTACTCCTGTAGTACAGTGGTCTCCTGTAGTACAGTGGGTTCCTCCTGTAGAACAATAGTTCTCCTGCTAGTACAGTGGTTCTCCTCCTGTAAACACGTGTTATCCTGGTAACAGTGGGTTCTCCTCCTGTAGTACAGTGGTTGCTCCTGTAGTACAGTGGTTCTCCGCTAGAACAGATGGTTCTCCTCCTGTATAAAAATACGAACGAAGTGGTTCTCCCTCCTGTAGAACAGTGGTTCTCCTGTAGAACAGTGGTTCTCTCTTGTACAGTGTTCTCACTCCTGTAAGAGACAGTGGTTTCCTGTAGAACTGTGGTTCTCCTGTAGAAACAGTGTTCTCCTGTAGTACAGTGTTCCTCCTCCTGTAGAACAGGGTTCTCCACTGTAGAACAGTGGTTCTCCTGGGTTAGAACAGTGGTTCTCCTGTAGTACACGTTGGTTCTCCCCTGTAGTAACAGTGGTTCTCCTGTATAACAGTGTTCTCCTGTAGTACAGTGGTTCTCCTGTAGAACAGTGGTTCCTCCTCCTGTAGAACAGTGGTTCTCCTGTAGTAGCAGTGGTTTCTCCTGTAGTACAGTGGTTTCTCCTGTAGACAATGGTTCTCTGTAGAACAGTGGTTCTCACTGTAACAGTGGTTCTCCTGTGAACAGTGGGTTCTCCTCCTGTTAGTACAGTGGTCTCCTCCTGTAGAACAAATGGTTCTCTGTAGTACAGTGGTTCTCTCCTGTAGTACAGTGGTTCTCCTCCTGTAGAACAATGGTTCTCCTGTAGTACAGTGGTTCTCCTCCGTAGAACAGTGGTTCTTCTCCTGTAGACAGTGTCTCCTCCTGTAAGTACAGTGGTTCTCCCTCTGTAGAACAATGGTTTCTCCTGTAGGTACACGTGTCTCCTCCTGTAGTACAGTGGTTCTCCGCTCCTTGTAGAACAATGGTTCTCTCCTGTAGTACACGTGGTTCTCCTCCTGTTAGTACAGTGTTCTCCTCCCTGTAGTACAGTGGTTCTCTGTAGAACAAGTGGTTCTCCTGGTAGAACAGTGGTTCTCCTCCTGTAAGAACAGTGGTTCTCCTCCTGTATAGAACAGTGGTTCTCCTGTAGAACAGTGGTTCTCCCTCCGTATGTAGCAGTGGTTCTCCTGTAGTACAGTGGTTCTCCTCCTGTAGAACAGTGGTTCTCCTTCCTGTAGTACAGTGAGTTTCCTCCTGTGAACAGTGGTTCCTGCCTGTAGAACATGGGTTCTCCTCCTGTAGACAGTGGTTCTCCTCCTGTAGTACAGTGGTTCTCCTCCTCGCTGTTAGTACAGTGGTTCTCCTCCTGTAGAACAGTGGTTCTCTGTCGACCAGTGGTTCTCCTGTAGAACAGTGGTTCTCAATATAGAACAGTGGTTCTCACCTGTAGTACAGTGGTTCTTCTCTCCTGTAGTACAGTGGTTCTCCTGTAGAACAGTCGTTCTCTCTCCTGTAAACATGGTTCTCCTCCTGTAGTACAGTGGTTCTCCCTGTAGTACAGTGGTTCTTCCTGTAGGAAGAAGTGGTTCTCCTGTAGATACAGTGGTTCTCCTGTAGTACAAGTGGTTCTCTGTAGAAGCAGTGGTTCCTCCTGTAGAACAGTGGGTTCTCGCTGTAGAACAGTGGTTCTTCCCCTGTAGAACAGTGGTTCTCCTGTAGTACAGTGGTTCTCCTGTAGCAGAGTGGTTCTCCTGTAGAACCAGTGGTTTCTCCTGTAGTACAGTGGTTCTCCTCCTGTAAGTAGCGTGGTTCTCCTGCCTGTAGAAAGTGGTTCTCCTGTAGAACAGTGGTTCTCCTGTAGAACGTGGTTCTCCTCCTGTAAGTACTAGTGGTTCTCCTCTGTAGAAACAAAGTGGTTCTTCCTGTAAAAGTGGTTCTCCTCTGTAGAAGGTGGTTCTCCTTCCTGAGTACAGTGGTTCTCCCTCCTGTAGTACAGTGGTTTCTCCTCCTGTAGAACGCTGGTTGCTCTCTGTAGAACAGTGGTTCTCGCTGTAGAACAGTGGTTCTCCTCCTGTATGAACAGTTGGTTCTCCCTCCTGTAGAACAGTGGTTCTCCTCCTGTAGTACAGTGGTTCTCCTGTAGTACAGTGTTCTCCCCTGTAGAACAGTGGTCTTCCTCCTTAGAACAGTGGGTTCTCCTCCTGTACGAACAGTGGTTCTCCTCCTTAGTACAGTGGTCTCACTGTAGTAGCAGTGGTTCTCCTGCCATGGAGTGGTTCTCTCTCCCTGTAGAACAGTGGTTCTGCACTGTAGAACAGTGGTTCTCCTCCTGTAGAACAGTGGTTTCTCCTCCTGTAGAAACAGTGGTTCCTCCTGTAGAACATGTGTTCTCCTGTAGTACAGTGGTTCTCCTCCTGTAGTACAGGGTTCCTCCTGTAGAAAAGTCGTTCTCCTCCTTTAGACAATGGTTCTCCTGTAGTACAGTGGTTCTCTGTAGAATGGTTCTCTGTAGCAGAGTGGTTCTCCTGTAGAACAGTGGTTCTCCTGTATACAGTGTTCTCCTGTAGAACAGTGCGTTCTCCTGTAAACAGTGGTTCTCCTGTAGGGCAGAGTGTTCTCCGTAGAACAGTGGTTCTCCTGTAGAACAGTGGTTCTCACTGTGCAGAGTGGTTCTCCTGTAGAACCAGTGGTTCTCTGTATGAACACGTGGTTCTCCTGTAGAACAGTGTGTTTCCTCCTCCTGTAGAACAGTGGTTTCTCCTGTAGTACAGTGTTCTCCTCTGTAGAACAGTGGTTTCTCGCTGTAGTACATGTGGTTCTATGTACAGAGTGGTTCTCTGTAGAAACAGAGTGGCTTCTCCTGTAGAACAGTGGTTCTCACTGTAGAACAGTGGTTCTCCTCCCTGTAGAACAGTGGTTCTCTCCCTGTAGAACAGTGGTTCTCCTTGTAGAACAGTGGTTCTCCTCCTGTAGAACAGTGTTTCCTCCTGTAGTAGCCAGTGGTTCTCCTGTAGAACGGTGGTTCTCCTCCTGTAAGAACAGTGGTTCTCTCCCTGTAGAAACAGTGGTTCTCCTGTAGTACAGTGGTTCTTCCTCCTGTACGAACAGTGGGTTCTCCTCCTGTAGAACAGTGGTTCTCCTGTAGTAGCAGTGGTTCTCCTGAGAACAGTGGTTCTCTCCGTAGAACAATGGTTCTCCCCTCCTGTAGAACGTGGTTCTTCCTGTAGTACAGTGGTTACTCCCTGTAGAACAGTGTTCTCCTTGTAGTACAGTGGTTCTCCTCCTGTAGTACAGTGGTGTCTCGCTGGTAGAACATGGTTCTCCTTCCTGTAGAACAGTGGTTCTTCCTCCTGTATAACAGTGGTTCTCCTGTAGTACAGTGGTTCTCCTGTAGAACAGTGGTTCTCCTGTAGCAGAGTGGTTCCTCCCTGTAGACACATGTTCTCCTGTAGAAACAGTGGTTCTCCTTCCTGTAGAACAGTGGCTTCTCCTCCTGTAGAACAGTGTTCTCCTGTAAGAACAGTGGGTTCTGCCTCCTGTAAGACAGTGGGTTCTCCTGTAGAACAGTGGTTCTCCTCCTGTGAGAACAGTGGTTCTCCCTGTAGTACAGTGGTTCTCCTGTAGAATCAGTGTTCTCCTCTGTAGAAAGTGGTTCTCCTGTAGAAACAGTGGTTCTCCTCCTGTAAGTACAGTGTTCTCCTGTAGAACAGTGGTTCTCCTCCTGTAGAACAGTGGTTCTCCTGTAGTAGCAGTGGTTCTCCTGTAGAAAGTGGTTCTCCTCCTGTAGAACAGTGGTTGCTCCTCCTGTTAGAACAGTGGGTTCTCCTGTAGTACATGTGGTTCTCCTGTAGAAGCAGTGGTTTCTCCTGTAGTAACGTGGTTCTCCCTCCTGTAGTACAGTGGTTCTCCTGATAGAACAGTGGTTCCTCCCTCTGTAGAACAGTGGTTCTCCTCCTGTAGGAACAGTGGTTCTCCTGTATAACAGTGGTTCTCTCCTGTAGTACAGTGGTTGTCTCCTGTAGTACAGTGGATTCTGCCTCCTGTACGAACAGGGTTCTCCTGTACGAACGTGGTTCTCCTGTAGCAGAGTGGTTCTCCTTGTAGAACAGTGGTTCTCCTGTAGCACAGTGGTTCTCTCCTGTAGAACAGTGTTCTCCCCTGAGAACAGTGGTTCTCCTGTAGAACTGGGTTCTCCTCCTGTAGTAGGCAGTGGTTCTCCTGTAGAACAGTGGGTTCTCTCCTGTAGAACAGTGGTTCTCCTGTTTAGAACAGTGTTTCTCCCTCCTGTGTACAGTGGTTTCTCCACTGTAAGGAACGTGGTTCTCCTGCTGTAGTACAGTGGTTCTTTCTCCTGATACAGTGGTTCTCCTCCTGTTAGTATAAACATGTTCTCCTCCTGTAGTACAGTGGTTCTTCCCTGTAGCAGAGTGGTTCTCTGTAGTAAGTGGTTCTCACTGTAGTACAGTGTTCTCCTGTAGTACAGTGGTTCTCCTCCCTGTAGTACAGTGGTTCTCCTGTAGAACAGTGGTTTCTCCTCCTGTAGAACATGTTCTCCTGTAGAAATCAGTGTTCTCCTCCGTAGTACAGTGGTTCTCCTCCTGTAGAACAGTGGTTCTCCTGTTAGAACAGTGTTCTCCTCCTGTAGAAAGCAGTGGTTCTCCCGTAGCAGAGTGTTCCTCCCCCCCCCCTGTAGAACAGTGGTTCTCCTGAGTACAGTGGTTCTCCTGTAGTAAGTGGTTCTCCTCCTGTAGTACAGTGGTTCTCACTGTAGAACAGTGGTTCTTCCTGTAGAACAGATGGTTCTTCCTGTAGCAGAGTGGTTCTGCCTGTAGAACAGTGGTTCCCTCCTGTAGAACAGTTGGTTCTCCCTGGAGTTGTGGGTCAGACTCCTGCCTGTGTGTCGTATTTTGGATTTACAGAGTGCGGCGCTCGCTTGGTCCGCGTCCGACGCAGCTTGTGCAGAATATTTTTACTGCGGCCCAAACCATGAGGAGACACTGTGGAGGAGACAGACACTGTGGAGGAACATACTGTGGAGGAGGAACACTGTGCAGCGAGATCACTGTGGAGGACGACACTGTGGAGGAGGAGACACTTGTGGAGGAGACACTGTGGGGAGGAGGACACTGTGGAGGAGAACACTGGTGGAGGAGACACTGTGGAGAGACCTGTGGTGAGGAGAACACTGTGGAGGAGACACTGTGGTGAGGAGACCACTTGTGGAGGAGACACTGTGGAGGAGCACACTGTGGAGAGACACGTGCGAGGAGAACACTGTGGGAGGAGGGAGACACTGTGGAGAGCACTGTGGAGGAGGAGACACTGTGGAGGAGACACTGTGAGGAGGAGACACTGTGGAGGAACCTGTGGAGGAGGAGACACTGTGGAGGAGACACTGTGGAGGAGACACTGTGGACGGAGACACTGTGGAGGAGAACTACTGTTGGAGGGACTCTGGTGGAGTGAGACACTGTGAGGAGACACTTGTCGTAGTTCGTGTGGAGGAACACTGATGAGACACTTGTGGAGGAGGAAGAACACTGTGGAGGAGACACTGTGGAGGAGGAGACACTGTGGAGGTAGAACCTGTGGAGGAGGAATGACACTGTGGAGGAGACTCTGTGGAGGAGGAGACACTGTGGACGGAGACACTGTGGAGGAGACCTGTGGAGGAGGAGACACTCGTGGAGGAGAACACTGTGGAGGAGACACTGTGGTGGAGGAGACACTGTGGAGGAGACACTGTGAGGAAGACCTGTGCAGGAGAGCACTGTGGAGAGACACGTGGTGGAGGAGACACTGTGGAGGAGACACTGTGGAGAGACACTGTGGAGGAGAACACTGAGTGAGACATGGTGGAGGAGGAGACATGTGGTGGAGGAGACATACTGTGGAGGAGAGACACTGTGGAGGAGACACTGTGGAGGAGGAGACACTGTGGAGGAGGGAGAACACTGTGGAGGAGACACTGTGGAGGGAGGAGACAACTGTGGAGGGAACTGTGGAGGAGATACACTGTGGAAGGAGGAAGACACCTGTGGAGGAGACGCTCGTGGAGGAGGAGACACCTGTGGAGGAGGAGACAGCTGTGGAGGAGGAGACACTGTGAGGAGACTACTGTGGAGGAGGATGACACTGTGGAGGAGGAGACACTGTGAGGAGACACTGTGGAGGAGGAGACACTGTGGAGGAGACATCTGTGGAGGAGGAGACTCACTGTGGAGGTAGACTCTGCTGGAGGAGACAACTGTGCGAGGAGGAGAACACTGTGGAGGGAGGAGACACTGTGGAGGGAGACACTGGTGGAGGAGTAGACACTGTGGAGGAGATCACTGTGGAGGAAGGAGACAACTGTGGAGGAGGAAGAACAACTGTGGAGGAGACTCTGTGGAGGAGAACACTGGAATGAGACCACTGTGGAGGAGGAGACACTGTGGAGGATGACTCTGTGGAGGAAGGAGACACTGTGGAGAGACACTGGTGGGAGGAGGAGACACTGTGGAGGAGGAGAACTGTGGAAGGAGACACTGTGGAGGAGGAGACACTGTGGGAGGAACAACTGTGGAGGAAGGAGACACTGTGAGGAAGACTCTGTGGAGGAGACACTGGATGAGACACCTGTGGAGGAGGAGACACTGTGGAGGAGGAACACTGTGGAGGGGGAAGAACTGTGGAGGGGGAGAACACTGTGGAGGAGACCACTGTGGTGGAGAGAAACTGTGGAGAAGGAGACACTGTGGAGGAGGAGACACTGTGGAGGAGACAAATGTGAGGAGACACTGTGGATGGATGACTCTGTGGAGGAGGAGCACAACTATGGAACGGAGACACTGTGGAGAGGAGACAGCTGTGGAGGAGACACTTGTGGAGGAGACACTGTGGAGGAGGAGACACTGTGGAAGGAGATCTGTGGAGGAAGACACCTGTGGAGGAAACACTGTGGAGGAGACACTGTGGAGGAGGATGAGACCTGTGGAGGAAGTACACTGTGAGGAGGGAGACACTGTGGAAGGAGGAGACACATGTGGACGGGAGACACTGTGGATGGGGAGACACTGTGGAGGAGCACTGTGGAGAATGAAGACACTGTGGAGGAAGACACTGTGGAGGAGAGACACTGGTGGAGGAGACATACTGTGGAGGAGAGACACTGTGGAGGAGACACTGTGGAGGGGAGACACTGTGGAGGAGGAGACACTGTGGAGGAGGAGACACTGTGGAGGAGGAGAAACACTGTGGAGGAAGAGACACTGTGGAAGGAGACACTGTGGAGGAAGAGACACTGTGGAGGAGACACTGTGGAGCGAGGAAGACACTGTGGAGGAAGAGACACTGTTGAGGAGGAGACACTGGAGGAGGAGATGTACGAAGTTTTCTCTTTTGTCCTCCATGTGAGTCTGGCTGGGATTGGAGGAACTTGGTTTCCAGCCTCTGGTTCTGTTGGAAGTGTTGGGAGTAACTAAGTACATGTATTTAGAATACTCATTTTGAGTAGGAGGGGGGGGGGGGAGGAAATTTATTTGTGAAGCACTTTTTCATATGACAACTTTTCATATGTTCATCTTTTTCATGATGTCACTTTTCATATGACACTTTTCATATGTCACTTTTCTATGTGCACTTTTCAATATGACATTCGCTTTTCATATGTCACTTTTCATACTGTCACTTTTTCATATGACACTTTTCCATATGTTCACTTTTCATATGTCACCTTCCTCTCATATGTCACTTTTCATATGTCACTTTTTCATATGTCAACTTTTCATATGAACCTTTTTCATAAGTCACTTTCATATGACTTTCATATGACAACTTTTCAATATGTCACTTTTCATGTCCCACTTTTCATATGTTCGCTTTTCAATATGACACTTTTCATTCACTTTTCATATGACACTTTTCATAATGACACTTTTCATAGTCACTCTTCCATATGACAAAATATTTTACATATGACACTTTTCATATGTCACTTTCATAAGTCACTTTTCATGTCATTTTTTTCATATAAGAAACTTTTTCAGTGTCATATAATTCATATGACACTTTTCACTTTTCACTTTTCCATATGTCACTTTTCATAAGTCACTTTCATAAGTCACTTTTTCATATGACACTTTTCATATGTCACTTTTTCATTATGTCACTTTTCATATGTCAGCTTTTCATATGCCACTTTTCATATGATTCACTTTTCATATGGACACTTTCATAAGTCACTTTTCATATGACCACTTTTCATATGACACTTTTCAATGTCACTTTTCATGTCACTATTTCATATTCGCTTTTCATATGACACTTTTCATGTCACTTTTTTCATATGAACACTTTTCAATATGACATTTTCAATATGTCACTTTTCATATGACACTTTTCATATGACACTTTCATATGTCACTTTTTTCATAAGTCACTTTTCATGTCATTTCATATGACACTTTTCATGTCATTTCTTTATATGACACTTTTCATGTCACTTTCATAACACTTTTCATATTCCACTTTTCATGTCACTTTCATATGACAAGCCTTTTCATAATGTTCAACTTTTCATAAGTCACTTTTCATAGTCACTTTTCATAAATGACACTTTTATATGTAACTTTTCATATGTCACTTTTTCATATGTCACTTTTCATAAGAGAGAGATTCTATATTTCATGTTTCATATGTCACTTTTCAAATATGTCACTTTTCATATGAACACTTTTCATAAGTCACTTTCATTAATGACACTTTCATATGACACTTTCATATGTCACTTTTCATGTCACTTTTTCATATGTCGCCTTTCATATGACACTTTTATGTCACTTTTCAATATGACACTTTTCATATGAACTTTTATATGTCACTTTTCATATGACACTTTTCATATGTCAGCTTTTCATCACTCGCCACATTTTCATAAGTCACTTTTCATATGACACTTTTCAATATGTCACTTTTCATGACACCTTTTCATATGACACTTTTCATATGACACTTTTATATGAACTTTCATATGTCACCTTTTCATATGACACTTTTCATATGTCACTTTTCATATGTCATTTTTCATATGACAACTTTTCATATGTCACTTTTCATATGGACACTTTTCATTATGTCACTTTTCATATGACACTATTTCAATGTCAATTTTCAATATGACACTTTTCATATGTCAACTTTTCATATGTCACTTTTCATATGACACTTTCATGTCACTTTTCATATGACACTTTTCATTATTCACTTTTCATATGCACTTTTTCAATGTCAACTTTTCATATGTCATTTTCATTATGACACTTTTCATATGTCAATTTTCATATGACACTTTTTCAATATGTCAACTTTCATATGTCATTTCATTCACTTTTCATGTCACCCTTTCATATGACACTTTTCATGTCACTTTTCATGCATGACACTTTTCATATGTCACTTTTCATGTTTCACTTTTCATATGACACTTTTCATAAGTCACTTTTCATATGACACTTTTCCATTATGACACTTTCATGTCACTTTTCCATGTCACTTTTCATATGTCGCTTTTCATAGACACTTTTCTATGTCATTTTCATCGTCACTTTTTCATATGACACTTTAATGTCACTTTTCATGTCACTTTTCATATGACACTTTTCATATGTCAGTTCTTTTCATGTTCACTTTTCGATATGTCACTTTTCAATGTCACTTTTCATGTCATTTTCATATGTCACTTTTTCATGTACTTTTCCATAGACACTTTTCATATGACACTTTTCATATGTCACTTTTCATATGACTACTTTTCATATGTCACTTTTCATATGACACTTTTTCATGTCACTTTTCATATGACACTTTTCATAGTCACTTTTCACATGGTCACTTTTCATATGACACTTTCATGTCACTTTTCATGATCACTTTTTCAACATGTCACTTTTCATATGTCACTTTTTTCATATGAACTTTTCAATGTTTCACTATTTCATTATGTCACTTTTATCACCATGTCACTTTTCACATGTCACTTTTCAACATGACACTTTTCACATGTCACTTTTCACATGGTCACTTTTCAAATTCACTTTTCATATGACACTTTTCATATGTCACTTTTCATATGTCACTTTTCTATGTCACTTTTCATATGTCACTTTCATATGTCACTTTTACATGTCACTTTCCATATCGTCACTTTTCAATGGTCACTTTTTCACATGTACTGTTTTCGATGTTCACTTTTCAATGACACTTTTCACATGTCACTTTTCATATGACACTTTTCATATGTCACTTTTCATATGACACTTTTCATATGTCAACTTTTCATATATGTCACTTTTCATGTACCTTTCCATATGACCACTTTTCATATGACAACTTTTCATATGTCCCTCTTCAATGTCACTTTTCAAGTCACTATGTCACTTTTCATTATGCTCACTTCCTATCGTCACTTTTCCATATGACACTTTTTCATTATGTCACTTTTCACATGTCACTTTCATATGACACTTTTCATGTCACTTTTCATGTCACTTCTTCACATGTCACTTTTCATTATGTCACTGTTCATATGGACACTTTTCATGTCACTTTTATTATGTCCACTTTTCACATGTCACTTTTACATAGTCACTTTTCCACATGGACACTTTTCACCATGTCACTTTCACAGTCACTTTTCATGTCACTTTTCACTGTCCACTTTTCAATGTCACTTTTTCACATGGTCACTTTTCATATGTCACTTTTTCACATGTCACCTATTTCAATGTCACTTTTCACATGTCACTTTTCATATGTCACTTTTCATTCTCACCTTTCACATGTCACTTTTCATGTCACTTTTCACATGACACTTTTCACATGTCCACTTTTCATATGTCACTTTTCACATGATCACTTTTCATATGTCACTTTTTATATGAACTTTTCATGTCACTTTTCATATGTCACTTTTTCATATGACACTTTTCCATATGTCAACTTTTCATATGTTCACTTTTCATTATGTCACTTTTCATGATGACACTTTTTCATATGTCACTTTATATGTCGACTTTTCATATGTCACTTTCTCATGTCACTTTTCATATGTCACTTTTCACATGTCACTTTTACATGTCCACTTCTTCACATGTCACTTCATATGTCACTTTTCATATGTCACTTTTCATATGTCACTCTTTCATGTCACTTTTATATGACACTTTTCACATGTCACTTTTCATTATGTCAACTTTTCACATGTCACTTTTCATATTGTCACTTTTTCATATGTCACTTTCAATGTCACTTTCATATGACACTTTTCATATGACACTTTTCATATTTCACTTTTCATATGTCACTTTTCATAGTCCACTTTCGATATGACACTTTTCATATGGTCACTTTTCATATGACCTTTTATATGTCACTTTTCATATGTCAACTTTTCATAATGACACTTTTTTCATGTCACTTTTATATGTAGCACTTTTTCATGACACTTTTTTCATATGTTCACTTTTCACTATGACACTTTCAGTATGTCACTTTTATATGTCACTGTTCATATGTCATTTTCATTATGACACTTTTCATGTCACTTTCATATTGACACTTCTTCATATGTCACTTTCATATTGTCACTTTTCATAATGACACTTTTCATATGATCATTTCATAGACACTTTTCATATGTCACTTTTCAATATGTCACTTTTCATATGACACCTTTTCATGTCACTTTCATAGCACTTTTCATTGACACTTTTCTATATGTCACTTTTCATAGTGACACTTTTCATAATTCACTTTTCATATGTTCAACTTTTCATATGACTACTTTTCATTCCACTTTTTCATATGTCACTTTTCACATGTTCACTTTTCACATGTCACTTTTCACATGACATTTTCACATGTCAACTTTTCACATGTCACTTTTCATGTCACTTTTCACATGTCACTTTTCACCGTTCACTTTTCACCATGTCCTTTTCATATGTCACTTTTTCACATGTCACTTTTCACATGTCACTTTTCACATGTCACTTTTCATATGGTCACTTTTTCATGTCACTTTTCACATGTCACTTCTTCATGTCACTTTTCACATGACACTTCTTTCACATGTCGCTTTTCATACGTCACTTTTTCACATGTCACTTTTCATTATGTCACTTTTTTCAATGACACTTTTCATTCACTTTTCATATTGTCACTTTCATTGACACATTTTCATTGTCACTTTTCATATGTCACTTTTCATATGTCACTTTTCATTGACACTTTTCATATGTCACTTTTCATATGTCACTTTTCATATGTCACTTTATCATTGTCAACTTTTCATTATGTCACTGTTCACATGGTCACTTTTCACATGTCACTTTTCACAATGTCACTTTTCATATGTCACTTTTCAGTATGTCACTTTTATATGTCACATTTTCATGTCACTTTCATATGACACTTTTCACATGTCACTCATATGTCACTTATCCACATGTCACTTTTCATATGTCACTTTTCATATGTCACTTTTCATATGTTCACTTTTATATGACACTTTTATATTGAGCGAGTGTCATATGTCACTTTCTCAATGTCACTTTTTCATATGTCACTTTTCATATGACAACTTTTTCATATGGTCACTTTTCATATGACACTTTTTCATATGTCACTTTTTCATATGTCACTTTTCATATGACACTTTTCATGTCACTTTTCAGTTATGTCACTTTTCATTGACACTTCTTATAGTCACTTTTCATATGGACACTTTTCATATGTCGACTTTTCCAATTATGTTCCACTTTTCATAATGGTCACTTTTCATATGACACTTTTCATATGTCACTTTTCTATGACACTTTTCAATATGTCACTTTTTTCCATATGTCACTTTTCAATGACACTTTTCATGTCACTTTTCATATGTCACTTTTTATATGACACTTTTTCATATGTCACTTTTCATATGACAACTTTTCATATGTCACTTTCATATGACACTTTTTCATATGTCACTTTTATATGTCACTATTCATATGTCACTTTTCATATGACACTTTTCATGTTCACTATTCATATGTCACTTTTCATATGGACACTTTTCATATGTCACTTTTCTATGTCACTTTTCATATGTCACTTTCTTATGACACTTTTCATATTGTCACTTTTTCATATGTCACTTTTCATGTCACTTTCATGTCACACTTCATATGTCACTTTAATATGTCACTTCATATGTCACCTTTTCATATGTCGAACTTTTTCATATGGACACTTTTCATTATGGTCACTTTCATGTCACTTTTCATTCACCTTTCATATGTCACTTTTTCATATGTCACTCTCATATGTCACTTGTTTCATATGGTCACTTTCATATGTCACTTTCATAATACACTTTTCATATGTCACTTTCATATGACACTTTTCATATGTCACTTTTCATATGACACTTTTTTCATGTCACTTTTTTCATATGAACACTTTTCATATGTTCACTTTTCATAAATTCACTGTTCATTATGACACTTTTCTATGTCACTTTTTCATATTGATACTTTTCATATGTCATTCATATGACACTTTTCATATGTCACTTCTTCATATGACACTTTTCATATGGTTCACTTTTCATATGTACCACTTTTCATGTCACCTTTCAATGACATTTTTCATATGCACTTTCACATGTCACTTTCATATGTCACTTTTTCATATGTCACTTCTTCAATATGTCACTTTTATTCACTTTTCATGATGAACACTTTTCACATGTCATTTTCATATGTCACTTTTTCATATGACACTTTTTCATGTCACTTTTCATATGACAACTTTTCGATATGTCACTTTTACATATGACATTTTCATATGTCACTTTTTCATATGTCACCTTTTCTCATATGTCACTTTTCATGTCCTTTTATGTCACCTTTCAATATGACACTTTCATTATGACACTTTCATATGTCACTTTTTCAATATGACACTTTTCATATGTCACTTTTCATGTTCAACTTTTCATGTCACTTTCATGTCACGTCACTTTTCATGTCACATTTTTCATATGACACTTCATGTCACTTTTCATACACTTTTCATATGTCACTTTCATGTCATCTTTTCATATGGACACTTTTTCATATGACACTTTTTCATTAATGTCACTTTTCATTATGACACTTTCATATGTCACTTTTCATATTTGTCACTTTTCATGTCACTTTCAATGATCACCTTTCATATGTCACCTTTTTCATGTCACTTTTCATATGTCACTTTTCATATGACACTTTTCATATGTCACTTTTCATATGACACTTTTCATATGTCACTTTTATATGACACTTTTCATATGTCACTTCTTCATATGGTCACGTTTCATATGTCACTTCTTCCATATGACACTTTTCATGTTCACTTTTCATATGTCACTTTCATATTGACCTTTCTTCAGATGTCACTTTTCATATGTCACTTTCATATGTCACTTTTCATTGACACTTTTCATATGTCACTTTTCATATTGCCACTTTTCATGTCAACTTTTCATGTCACCTTTCATATGTCACTTTTCATATGTCACATTTTTATGTCACTTTTCATCATGTCACTTTTCATATGACACTTTCTCATATGTCACTTTTTCATGTCACTTTTCATTTCACCCTTCATATGTCACTGTTTCATATGTCACTTTCATATGTCACTTTTCATTATGTCAGCTTTTCATATGTCATTTTCCTATGACACTTCATATGTCACTTTTCATATGACACTTTTCATATGTCACTTTCATATGACACTTTTCCAATCGTCACTTTTCTTATGGACACTTTTTCATATGTCACTTTCATATGTCCCTTTTTTCATATGACACTTTTCATATTCACCTTTCATATGACACTTTTCATATGGTCACTTCCTATGACACTTTTTCAGTATGTCACTTTTCATATGGCACACTTTCAATATGTCACTTTTCTATTCACTTTTCGATGTCACCTTTCATATGACACTTTCATATGTCACTTTTCATGTCACTTTTCATGACACTTTTCATGTCACTTTTCATATGTCCCTTTTCATATGTCACTTTTTCATGTCACTTTTCATGTCACCTTTCATATGACACTTTTCATATGACACTTTTCATGTCACTTTTCATATGACACTTTTCATATGTCACTTTCATTGACCTTTTCATATGTCACTTTTCATATGTCACTTTTCATTTATGTCACTTTTCATGTTCACTTTTCATGTCACCTTTCATTATGACACTTTTCATGTCACTTTTCATGTCACCTTTCATATGACACTTTTTCATATGTCACTTTTCATGTCACTTTTCATGTCACTTTTCATATGTCACTTTTCATGTCACTTTTCATGTCACTTTTCATGTCACGTCACTTTTCATGTCATTTTTTCATATGACACTTTTCATGTCACTTTTCATAACACTTTTCATATGTCACTTTTCATGTCACTTTCATATGACACTTTTCATATGACACTTTTCATATGTCACTTTTCATAATGACACTTTCATATGTCACTTTTCATATGTCACTTTTCATGTCACTTTTCATGTCACCTTTCATATGTTCACTTTTCATATGTCACTTTTCATATGTCACTTTTCATATGTCACTTTTCATATGACACTTTTCATATGTCACTTTTCATTCACTTTTCAATGGTCACTTTTCATTCACTTTCATATGTCACTTTTATGTCACTTTCAATGTCACTTTTCATATGTCACTTTTCATATGTCACTTTTCATATGACACTTTTCATATGTCACTTTTCATATGACACTTTTCATATGTCACTTTTCATATGACACTTTTCATGTCACTTTTCATATGACACTTTTCATATGTCACTTTTCATATGTCACTTTTCATATGACACTTTTCATATGTCACTTTTCATATGACACTTTTCATATGTCACTTCATATGACACTTTTCATATGTCACTTTTCATATGACACTTTTCATATGTCACTTTTCATATGTCACTTTTCATGTCACCTTTCATATGACACTTTTCATATGTCACTTTTCATGTCACTTTTCATGACACTTTTCATGTCACTTTTCATATGTCCCTTTTCATATGTCACTTTTCATGTCACTTTTCATGTCACCTTTCATATGACACTTTTCATATGACACTTTTCATGTCACTTTTCATATGACACTTTTCATATGTCACTTTTCATATGACACTTTTCATATGTCACTTTTCATATGTCACTTTTCATATGTCACTTTTCATGTCACTTTTCATGTCACCTTTCATATGACACTTTTCATGTCACTTTTCATGTCACCTTTCATATGACACTTTTCATATGTCACTTTTCATGTCACTTTTCATGTCACTTTCATATGTCACTTTTCATGTCACTTTTCATAACACTTTTCATATGTCACTTTTCATGTCACTTTTCATATGACACTTTTCATATGTCACTTTTCATGTCACTTTTCATATGTCACTTTTCATGTCACTTTTCATATGACACCTTTTCATATGACACTTTTCATATGTCACTTTTCATGTCACTTTTCATGTCACTTTTCATGTGTCACTTTTCATGTCACTTTTCATGTCACTTTTCATATGACACTTTCATATGTCACTTTTCACATGTCACTTTTCATATGACACTTTTCATATGTCACTTTTCATGTCACTTTTCACATGTCACTTTTCATATGTCACTTTTCATATGACACTTTTCATATGTCACTTTCATATGTCACTTTTCAATGTCACTTTTCACATGTCACTTTTCACATGACACTTTTCACATGTCACTTTTCACATGTCACTTTTCATGTCACTTTTCATGTCACTTTTCATGTCACTTTTCACATGTCACTTTTCATGTCACTTTTCATATGACACTTTTCATATGTCACCTTTCATGTCACTTTTCACATGTCACTTTTCATATGTCACTTTTCATATGACACTTTTCATATGTCACTTTTCATATGTCACTTTTCACATGTCACTTTTCACATGTCACTTTTCACATGACACTTTTCACATGTCACTTTTCACATGTCACTTTTCATGTCACTTTTCACATGTCACTTTTCACATGTCACTTTTCATAGGACACTTTTCATATGTCACCTTTCATGTCACTTTTCACATGTCACTTTTCATATGTCACTTTTTCACATGACACTTTCACATGTCACTTTTCATATGTCACTTTTCACATGTCACTTTTCACATGTCACTTTTCATATGACACTTTTCATATGTCACTTTTCATAGGACACTTTTCATATGACACTTTTCATATGACACTTTTCATATGTCACAAAAAGCGCTTTACACATGAAGGGGAGGGGCTTCATTCACGCCATGCTGATGGTTCTAAGCTACATTTGTAGCCACAGTTTCCCCTGGGGCAGACTGACAGAAGCGAGGCTGCTCACATCTGTGCCAATGGTCCCTCCGACCACCACCAACCACTCACACATAGACATTGGGTGAAGTGTCTTGCCCAAGGACACAACGTGGGTTAGGTTCCTAGAGTAAATGTATTCTGGTAAAGTTACACTTTTACTTGAGAGTATTTAGAATACAGTTACTTTCAAAATGTCAAGGGAAACATCCCAGTATCAGTCATTACATTTTATCTCCATATTGCACATTATTAAGAAAGAACGTCTGTTTTTCCTGATAAAAAAAATAAAAACGATTTAAATGCTTTATGCCACAGTTCATACAAACACTGCACATGTGTGTCACATGGTGTGTCGCATGATGTGTCAGATGATGTGTCACATGATGCTGTAGCTGCTGCTCCATTGGCCAAGAGAGTTAAAGAGTTCATCATAAATGGTAAGTGAGTTTATAACAGGAGTTCCAACAATCGCAGTCTTCATTTTTGTAATTATACGCAATATTTTTACATAAATATAATGACAATCAATGTGAAAGTATCTAGAAGTATTTGAAGTATTCAGAATTCAGTACTCTGATTAGACAAAAAGAATACGTTACAAATACATTTTAAGGCAGGTATTCAGTAACCAAATACAATTTCAAGTACTCTCCTCAACACTGCTGGTTGGTTGCTCGTTCCTGATCCTGAAAACCTGGCACCAATATTTTTCGTTCACTTGACGTCACCACATTCTAAAGAGCCGATAGTTTAAAATGGAGGTAGAGCAGCTGAAAATTACATGACGGTCACTATATTAAAATTTAGATTTCTAATTTTCATTTGTTGCTAATTTAAAATTAAGTTCAAAGTCGTCTCTTCAGCTCAGATGAACTATGATCTAATTATTTCCTCATAAAGGCATCTAAAAGTGGAGACGATATTCAGAAACATGAGGGTGATGTTGGTCAGTAGAATCAGAATAAAGTGAATCCAGTCACTGTCAAATAATGATCAGGGAAACATTTGGAGAAACTGTTTCTCTCCCGTAGAGTCGTATCGGCTCCTGCTTCGCCACACCCATAAAAGGCCACACCTGCTGCAGCCACACCTATAAAAGGCCACACCTGCTGCAGCCACACCTATAAAAGGCCACACCTGCTGCAGCCACACCTATAAAAGGCCACACCTGCTGCAGCCACACCTATAAAACACCGCCACCACCTATAAAGGCCACACCTGCTACAGCCACACCTATAAAAGGCCACACTTTCTATGTTGTGTCCCTTTGTTTTTCATTATTTAAGTTGTGTCTGTCGTTTGTTTTTCTGTGTCACTCGTTTTGTTTTCGGCTTCTTTCTATGTGACACGTCTGTCTGAGACATCAGCTACTTTTGTTAGTTTTGTTTAGCTTAGTATGTTGGTTTTGTGCCCTTTTTGTTGTCTTAGTTTAGGCTAACCTTTGTAAATAGACTTAGTTTGGTTATTTTTGTTACTCCTTTGTTAAATTTACCCTTTCCATTCCTTTTTATTAAATAACAACTTTATAAATTTTACATCTTGGTTCTTGTTCCTTCCCTCCACCCGGCTCCGCTCGGGTTGTAACAAGGAGGAGGAGAACATGCCAAATGTGCTTTAACCGAGCGCCTTTTCTCCAGTTCGGCTTTACCCAAACCTAAAGGCTTCATGAAAATAACAACAAAATCGAGGATGAAAACGCAACAAATACACAACAAAAAGTCAGAAAAGAGACAAATACTCTATTATTACAATCATTTGACATAAATGCAACGACAACGAGTAATTGATAAAGTTGGGTTTTTGGACCACACAAATTCATTATTTTTAAAATCAAAGATCATGAAGTTTTGTGACATTGTTGAGTTCCAAACTGTACAGATGTTATACAAAGCAAAGTACAAACTGTTACCAAACCAAATACAAAGAAGGTTCCAAGAACGTACTGGTCGTGATGAATTAAACTTCAGGCCTCAGAAACATAGCACAACTTTGAAAAGTTTTAGTCCGACAGTTAATGGGGTACAATTGTGGAATAAATTGGAGATGGAGATGAAACGAGTTTCAAACATCAACTGTTCAAATATAAATACAAACAAAATACTTTTGAAAGGTATAGAGAAGAAGAAACGAGTTGCCACTAGGGGGCGCAATAGGATCAAATTGCTTTTTTTAAGGAAGAATGATGTTGCGCTCAATGGGTGTCATTCTATTGCTCAAAATTACAAGTAGAGAATTAGGGTAGGCGAGCTATGGATCTGTTGAGAGGGACCCTCCCAACGGGCTCGTAATCCTCGTCTTTTAACACACCACAGAGCATAGGAACATCATCTACAAAATCAGCTAGTTAGGGCAGCTGCGTAGGGGTTTATTGATGAGGAGCTACTGCTCTCTACAACTGGCCCGCTCTACACCTGGCTTTGTAACGCACTACACTGTGTAGGGCTTACATAATAAATGTACATAATAATATTCACGTATAATATGTATATTAATCTGTCTTTTTAACATAAAACTAGTGACTTTTGGTAATGCTAACAATGTTACCATGGTAACCATCTGAAATAAATGTAATGATCTCCTTTTGTTACTTGCTTTGTACTAGACTTTGTACATGAAACTAGACCGTTGTTGTAATTGTGCTTCTTTTCTGTTGATGTACAAACACTTCAAACAGTGTTTTGTAAGTTATAGTTCTTTGTAAATAGTTTGTAAGTATGTAGCATTATCATAGTTGTTTTGTAATTAGTTGTTACGTAATCAGTATTGCTCTGTTTTGGGGTATGGTCGGATGCTGCGGGTGTGTAGGGTCTATTTTGTTTTGCTGTTGTTTCCTTGTTACTGTCTTGTTCCTTTGTTGTTCCACTGTGTTCCTGTGAAATGATGATTTTAATTGTATTGATTTTGGGGGTGGAGCTTATAAGCTCTTGCTTCGGCCCACTCCTTTTGAGCAGAGTGTTTGCTGCTCAAATAAACAAACAAATAAACAAACAAATGTGAGAAAAAAGTTATAATCAGTTTTTCTAGGTCTTAGCTTTCAAATGAGACGTTACACTGGCCTGTGTTTGGGTGTAGGCGGGGGTAAAAGAGTGTCTCTGGGAGGACAGTGTCCGGGCACTGACCTCTCTGTGCTACATGAGTGTTAACCGTGGAACACCTCAGTGTTACCTCACCTGTAAACATCTTCCATTTGCTCCGTTTGGCGAGCGCTGCGTCCTGACCCGCTCACCTCCAGGCCACCGGGGACAGTGTTGTGTCACGCTGGTGTGAAACAGATGTGGAGCGTTGTCTCTCGTGTCGGTGAGAAGGTCCTACAGAGGGCAGACCCGAGGAACCTGGAGGTCAGGACCAGAGTCATAATGACCTCAGAGCCACACGGGGGGCACCGGGGGAGGGAGACCTGCTGAGTAAACAATGGGGGCCGTGGAAGGATCTGCCCAGGTCAGGAGGGGGGAGGATCTGCCCGGGTCAGGAGGGGGGAGGATCTGACCGGGTGAGGAGGGGGGAGGATCTGACCGGGTCAGGGGGGGATCTGACCGGGTGAGGAGGGGGGAGGATCTGCCCGGGGAGGAGGGGGGAGGATCTGCCCGGGTGAGGAGGGGGAGGATCTGCCCGGGTGAGTAGGGGGGAGGATCTGCCCGGGTCAGGAGGGGGGAGGATCTGACCGGGTCAGGAGGGGGGAGGATCTGACCGGGTCAGGAGGGGGAGGATCTGACCGGGTGAGGAGGGGGGAGGATCTGCCCGGGTGAGGAGGGGGGAGGATCTGCCCGGGTGAGGAGGGGGAGGATCTGCCCGGGTGAGTAGGGGGGAGGATCTGACCGGGTCAGGAGGGGGGGATCTGCCCGGGTGAGGAGGGGGGAGGATCTGACCGGGTCAGGAGGGGGAGGATCTGACCGGGTGAGGAGGGGGGAGGATCTGACCGGGTCAGGAGGGGGAGGATCTGACCGGGTCAGGAGGGGGGAGGATCTGACCGGGTGAGGAGGGGGGAGGATCTGCCCGGGTGAGTAGGGGGGAGGATCTGACCGGGTCAGGAGGGGGGAGGATCTGCCCGGGTGAGGAGGGGGAGGATCTGACCGGGTCAGGAGGGGGGAGGATCTGACCGGGTGAGGAGGGGGGAGGAGTGCCGCGTTCAGGAGCAGGTGGAAAACATTGGGCCCTTGGAGCAGGCGCACAGGTGGCTTCACTTACTTCACATACTCTCCCCCCCCCCCCCCCTCCTCCTCCCACTGCAGTAAAAACAGCCCCACTCTCCGCTGACACGCTAAAGTCTTTATATATATTAATATATATGTATATTATTTTAGTGTGGCTCCTTTCTTTAATATCAGTTTTGTGTGTTGTTCTGGTAAACATGTTTTTCCAAATGTTTCACAGTATTTCAGTAAAAAAAAATTCAGCGAGTACGTTCACTGAACGTCAATAAGTTATAACTCATTACTTTATTACTTATTTCTTACTTGCTAATTGCTTACTTTTAATACATTTACTTAATTACTTATTAATTACTCACAAAAACAGTGGCCTGAATAATAATAGCTCCCTCTGCTGGCCATGTTTGTCACACTACTGGACAAACTGAACCAGAGTTTGAGCCCCTAAAAAGTGCTTGGTGTTTTCCCACATGGACAAAGCTCAGAGCTGTTCCTTTGGCTGTGGATTTGAATGTCTGAACCCCCGTCTAAACTGAGCACATTTAGTCCAGTTCTAAAAGCTTCTTGAAAAAAGCGTCAAAACAGCAGCAAAAATGAGGATAAAAACATGACTATAAAGCCACAAAAAAGTTAATAAAAAGACTGACAAAAACGTGCTAAAAAATCATTAGCATCAAACTGTGAGGAAAATGTAACAAAGAACGGTCCAAAACGTGATGAAAAGGTGTCGAAAAAGCAACAAAAACAGGACAAAAAACTACAAGAAGAAATAAAAACACGACAAACGCGCTTCAAAAATGTATTATATATTTTTTACCTTTATTTATCCAGGATAAACTCACTGAGATTAAAAATCTCTTTTTCAATAATTGTGTAGGTCTTAGCTTTCAAATGAGGCATTACTCTGGCCTAAAGGCTCTCCAGTGGAGAAGCTTTTAGATTTGGGTAAAGCCGAACTGGAGAAAGTGCTGGGTTAAAGCGGTTCCGTCTCAGGAACTTGTTCCAGTGGCCGGAGGCTGGGAGGGCATCTGACGCGGAGCACTGGAATGCCGCGGTGCGTACGGTGAACGCCCGCCACTCAGAATAGACTGTGGTGAAACATTCCTCTGGCTCCAGGAATAATCTGCTCAACGGCACAGCGTCAGGAATCCGCCCGCAGACCACAGCCTCCACATCTGCAGGGACGTCATCTGCAGACCCCACATCAACCCTCAGTCATGGCTTTATTCCTAATATAAATCCATCTCTTTTAGCCAGGAACGTCCCACTGAGATCCGGAAGGCCCTAGTGTACATGTTTTAGTGGACACGGGAAGAATATGAAGCTCCACTAAAGGCCCAAATGTCAACTATTGTTTCAACATATTCCAAAGATGTTTTACATTGTGGTCGATTTGGGTTTTATTACATCACAGTATATATGTCTAAACTACTAATACACATGACTCCATTGCATAGGTACAGGTTATTATCATTGTTACAAAGTGGATTACATTGTACTTAATGTAGTAGGTACAATTTATCAAAGTGTGAGCGAGAATTCAGGTCATTTAGATTCCTAAGTTGACAAACTCCTTTCATTTGTTAAGTGATAAACATAATTTAGAGTCACTTTAGGCTCAAAGCGCTTCACATAAAGGAACTCCTCCACGCAGACTGAAAACGCTTTATATGAATATATATATAAAAAATATAAATATAAAATATAAAATGTGAGAAGAGAAGACAAAACATTTACTCAATTAAGAGTATTGTTACTTTGAAATAAGAGACTGTCAAGTGTAAGTAAAAAGTTAGTGACTCAAATAAATACTCGAGTAAAAGTAAAAAATGGAGATATGTTATTTGTGTTGGGGTTTGTTCTGATTCCCCTCCCCCTTGTTTCTCTGTAGTGCTGGTGGTTGATGGGGGCGTGGCTGGGACCTGTAGCAACGAGGCACACCTGGTCCGTGATGAGCCTGATACAAGAGCTCTGCCAAGCCCTCTCCACACTGCCAGATAATTCCGTCATGCTCGGTAGCCAGTGCTGGTTTCTTTGATGCCTAAAGATTTGTTTGATACTTACTGTTTCCTCCTGTGCTCAGGATCTCCTTGGTGCCTCAGTATCCTGGTCCCGTCTGCTCCTGTCTGCTCCCAGCCAGCCTCCATCACCCTGGACTACTCATTTTGTGAAAATAAATCCTTAAAAGCTTTCCCGCCTCTGTCTCCGCTTTGGGGTCTAACTTGAAACTTTAACAATTTGGATAGTGTGAATACTGAGTAATTGTGCCTGATTTAGTTCTGACATAAATGACGAGAAACTAAACATGTAATAATGTGAAAATCCTTTTCCAAAGAAAATACTGTAAGAAATGTATCAAAAAATATATATTTCTGAAAAAAAAGGGGGACGAAACACAGACTACAACTTGAGATCGATACTGGTCATTTTTCATAAGGTGAATCTATAACTGGTTAGGGTATATATTATGTAAATTAAAAAGATGTTACTTGCACTGGTTCATAAACAAAGTTTCATGACAAACAGAACCAAAACTAGAATGACGTGAATGCTGCTGCGGAGCGTTTTTGCTCAGAACAAAGAAGAAAATCGTCCTTTTAGAATTGTAGCCGTTTGGTCCATCCATATACATACATACATACATACATACATACATATGTGTATATATACATACATATAGTGTATATATATATATATATATATATATATATTCCTCTACGTTCTGTGTGGAGTTTGCATGTTCTCCCCGTGTCTGCGTAGGTTTTCTCCGGGTACTCCGGTTTCCCCTACCACTAAAAACATGTACAATAGGTCAGGATGAATGAGAGTGTATTTGAGAGTGTGCCTGGGGGACGACGGATGGAAATTAGCCCAAGGCTACAATCCGGTGTGGCTTGTTCATTAACTTGCACTGTCCCTACCAAATAAACATAAACAAACGTAGGTCGGCATGAAGCTTATGTAACATTAAACTTTACTCACAGTGGCACAAGTAACTATTTCGTACTCAAGTAAGAGTAAAGATACTTTACAATAATATTCAAGTAGCAGCCCGTGGAATGATTGTTTAAGAGTTGAAACAATAGTTCACATTATACAGTGCACAAACCGCAGAGGCGTTTTGACACTTTGGAGATGTCATCTGCATACCCACATGTCCTCTCTGTTTCCACCTGCAGCAGCTCCTCATCTCTGAAGGAGCTGTGGTGAGATTCCTGAGGGACTTTACGGCTGTGGTCAGGGCGGGAAGGGCGTGTCTGTGGTCGGCCATCTTTAGACTCGCAGGCTGTAATCAGGACGCAGCTGCGGGAGCGGCGACCGAGAGAGAGAAGAGCTTTATCCTTCTGTGCTTCACAAACACTGAGAGAGAAGAGCTTTATCCTTCTGTGCTTCACAAACACTGAGAGAGAGAGAAGAGCTTTATCCTTCTGTGCTTCACAAACACTGAGAGAGAAGAGCTTTATCCTTCTGTGCTTCACAAACACTGAGAGAGAGAGAAGAGCTTTATCCTTCTGTGCTTCACAAACACTGAGAGAGAGAAAAGAGCTTTATCCTTCTGTGCTTCACAAACACTGAGAGAGAGAAAGAGCTTTATCCTTCTGTGCTTCACAAACACTGAGAGAGAGAAGAGCTTTATCCTTCTGTGCTTCACAAACACTGAGAGAGAGAAAAGAGCTTTATCCTTCTGTGCTTCACAAACACTGAGAGAGAGAAAAGAGCTTTATCCTTCTGTGCTTCACAAACACTGAGAGAGAGAAAGAGCTTTATCCTTCTGTGCTCACAAACACTGAGAGAGAAGAGCTTTATCCTTCTGTGCTTCACAAACACTGAGAGAGAGAAAAGAGCTTTATCCTTCTGTGCTTCACAAACACTGAGAGAGAGAGAAGAGCTTTATCCTTCTGTGCTTCACAAACACTGAGAGAGAGAGAAGAGCTTTATCCTTCTGTGCATCACAAACACTGAGAGAGAAGAGCTTTATCCTTCTGTGCTTCACAAACACTGAGAGAGAAGAGCTTTATCCTTCTGTGCTTCACAAACACTGAGAGAGAGAAAAGAGCTTTATCCTTCTGTGCTTCACAAACACTGAGAGAGAAGAGCTTTATCCTTCTGTGCTTCACAAACACTGAGAGAGAAGAGCTTTATCCTTCTGTGCTTCACAAACACTGAGAGAGAAGAGCTTTATCCTTCTGTGCTTCACAAACACTGAGAGAGAAGAGCTTTATCCTTCTGTGCTCCACAAACACTGAGAGAGAGAAAAGAGCTTTATCCTTCTGTGCTTCACAAACACTAATGGTGTGTACAGACCAAACGCTGACACGCCACTAACTTCCATGTTAACCCTATGTAGACGCTTCGACGCGCGTCGAAATGTAAGCAAAGATGTCCGCGCGTATGAAGCGTTGCAAATGTGAGCAGATGAGGATTAACGCGCGTCAAAACCAGTGAGAACAGCGCGGTACAGAGCAGGGATGCCACGCCCACTGCTTCATGCACTCAAGTAATCACAATCTACACGTGCGTTCATTTACGCCTTGTTAACCAATCAGGGACTGGGCTCAAATAGTGAGCACAAGTGTCACCTGTTACCTGCAGCAGTGGAGCAAAAAGGGCAAACGCAATATATGCCTTTCATAGGGGCGCCAATAGTGATGTGTTCTTTTTAACAGTCTATGTGTGTCGGTCGTGAACGATCCGGCTCTTTTGAACGAGTCTTTACAGTGAACGATATGAACAGGTTCGCGGTGGTGAAGTGTTTTTTTTTTAATTCCTCTTTGGGGGAGGGGCGTCACTTTAGTTGTGCTTATTTTGCGAAATAAAGGTCACTGCTGGAGTGGGGCAGAGAGGAGTGCAGAGGGACAGTCATCTCCACCCCCCACGAGGAGCTCAAAGTGAGCATAAGGCAACAAGTTTGAGAAATAAAAGTCCTAATGAAATAATAAACACGGTTACAGAGGAGATCGCGTTGAAGCTTGTGTTGTTTTCTCCCCTCTTGTGCGAGGGAGAGAGAGGGAGAGAGAGGGAGAGAGAGGGAGAGGAGGAAAAGTTACGTGAATGAAGCAACAGAAGCTTAATCGGGCCGTGTGATTGTTTTTTGTGATAACAAACTCCATAGAGGGAAATGTCGATGTTGTATTGTGTGAAATAGTGACATTTTCGTTAAAATAAAGTCAATTCAGAGGGTATTTATTTTCTTTAAAAAAAAAAAGAAACAAACATCAAAGAGCCGTGTGTGTGTGTGTGTGTGTTGTGTGTGGGTGTTGTGTGTGTGTGTTGTGTGTGTGTGTGTTGTGTGTGGGAGGGAGGGGGTAGTTGCGGTAGTTGCGCCCCTGACCTGCAGCATGGAGGAGAAGTTGATCATCGCGGTTTGCGCTCGGCCTGAGTTGTATGACACGCCTCCTAATTATGATGCTGCAAAACTTCACGCGCCGCAAACAGGCGTTTCTCACGAGTGTGAAGCGGCCATGTTTGGCGTCCAACTAGAGGCTAATGGAGCGTGGACACATGTTCGGTCTGAACGCACCTTGAGAGAGAGAGAAGAGCTTTATCCTTCTGTGCTTCACAAACATCTCGGCCAGTTTATCTGCTCTCGTGCACGCCCCTGATCCTCGTGCACACTCCTATGCGCTGTGGGCGGGGCTCCTCAGCTCTCCCTTATTAGCCAGGTTTGGTGTAAGTGTGCGCCCCCTAGTGGCCTACAGGGAGATGGGATTCATGTTCTCTTTGAAAACGTGTGTGTGGTTAATGCACATGTGCAAGTGTTAAACCTTTGTGCCACAGATAACACAAAGAGGCCACAGTACAAGTTTATTTGTATCAACTGTTGTTTTTACAGTGCGTTATAAAGCTCTTAGTGTTGGAACCTCTGCCTGGGGTTTAAAGGGGAAAACACAAATAAAAATAATAAAAACAATTCAAGAGACACTAAAACAATGTGATAAAATGTTTTGCACCTCTCTCTAATCCCTTTCCTGTCTCTCACCTTCTACTCCTCCTCCTCTCCTCCTCCTCCTCCCTTTCCTCTCTCTCTCTCTCCCTCTCTCTCTCCTCCTCTCTCCCCTCCTCTCTCCCCTCCCTCACTCTCTCCTCTCCTCCTCTCTCTCCTCTCCCTCACTCTCTCCTCCTCTCTCTCCTCTCCCTCACTCTCTCCTCCTCTCTCTCCCCTCCCTCTCTCTCTCCTCTCCTCCCCTCCCTCTCTCTCTCCTCTCCTCCTCTCCCTCACTCTCTCCTCCTCTCTCTCCCCTCCCTCACTCTCTCCTCTCCTCCTCTCTCTCCCCTCCCTCACTCTCTCCTCTCCTCCTCTCTCTCCTCTCCCTCACTCTCTCCTCCTCTCTCTCCCCTCCCTCTCTCTCTCCTCTCCTCCTCTCCCTCACTCTCTCCCTCCTCCTCTCTCCTAGTAGGGAGTATGTGGATTGTTACCGGAGTGAGAAATGCTGGAGCTGCACATTTTTCCCCAGAGTGGATTTGAGAAAGAAGGAGATCAGACCTAAAACAAACACAGGTGTGTGAGAGGGAGGGGGGTGAGGGGGGAGTGTGGTGAAGGGGCTGAGGCCTAAGGCAAACACAGGTGCAGACGTAGGGGATGACTGAGGATGATGTTACAGCGATGCCCCCTGAGCGCAGGAGAGACGGGTCAAAATATCTCCTGATGATTTCAGTCAAAGTCGTCTTTTTGGGACTAAAATAAAGTAAAAGTCGTAAATGAGACTAAAACACAAACAATCAGAGACATGGTAGAAATGCCTGGATGAATGAGAGCCTTCACAAACCACTTAGAGCCGTGGGAATGAGCAGACATTTTCTCCAGTTTGGCTTTACCCAAATCTAAAAGCAAAAAAGTAGCAAAAGAGCGACAAAAATTGCAGGAAAAACAGTAATAACACAATTGAAAAAGTGGCAAAAACACACGACTAAAGAGTGACAAGAATGCAACAAAAAAACATTAAAAACACAACAAAAAGTGATTAAAAAAGATGAGAGCACATTAACAAACAAATGACACACACACACACACACACACACACACACACACACACACACACACACACACACACTCAGTCCCAGATGCGTCTCCTACATACAAAACCATCGATTGATTGATTGATTATTATTACAGTGAAAGCAAAAGACTGAGTTTCATCTGTGAGTTTAAAACTGATGCAATGATTTTACTGTCCTACACTCCTGCCTATTGTAACCTTTATATAGGCTGAAGCATGAGTGCCACGGTGTTTTGATTCTCATTTATCACATATTTCAAAGTGCAGACCTATCTGTTCTTATTATTTTCTGATTTGTTGGTTGTATGTAAGCACCGTCACCTTCTTTCTATATTTTAATGTTTGCTGATTTGTTGTGGTCCCAAAATGTGGTTCTGCAGGTCTGCTCCCTCCTTTGCTCTCATCTGCCAGCTACAACTCTGCACCATCCACCTGTGCTCTCCACTGCCCGGCTAAAAGCTCATGGGGAAGGAAGTTGAAGGAGCCATGTTGGAGTTCTATGCTTTGTTGTTTTGCTGTTCAAATTGCACACTGGGTGAAATTTGTGAACTATCTTATTATTGCACAATATTGTTGTTTTGCCTTTTTAATTCCAAATTACATAAAAATTCAAATTACATAAGAGTTAATCCAATTAAATAAAAACATAATTAATTCAATTTGTCTCCATCTAGTGGCTCTGAGCCACGACTTGATATTTTAACAACTGAAAAAGATTCCCAATGGGACTACTCTCAAAATGTTAATAATTAGAATACTAATTTTTAGTAATTGTATTCGGTACAGTTACACTTGAAAGTAAGAAAGTATTTAGTATATACTTACTAACATCAATGAAATACATCACAACAATCAATCTTATATTTTAGCTTAATATTGCACAGCATTATTAAGAAAGAACTTGATTACCTGTTTTTCCCCTAAAATAAAATGAAGGTTTAAAACGCCTTATATACAAGTTAATGCAAATGTTTGCTACTCCTGTGCGTTTGCGTTTTAGAATTCCTAATTAATGGTAGCTATATGTCCATTCGAAGGTAAAGTGTTCTCCCCACTGGCCATGACGCATCATCACCACGAGTCCCAGTCCTTATGAAGCTGGGACCAGGGCAGCGTGACCAGATGTCACGCGTTGTGCGGGACTGCACAGCATTTCCAACTCAAATCCCGCATTACGCAAGTTGGAACGCTGTCCCGCATGCAACTCTGCTGCTGCACAAACTTTATTTTCCTCCTCAGATGCGGATCGGCAGGATCCTCCATTTGTCCCTCTCGCACTCGTCTCCGCAGCAGACTCTGACAGCCAATAGCGCCGCGTTTTGACGCGTTAGGTTGTCTCTAATTGGATATTCTACTCTAAAGCCCGCCTCTCACTCGCTGGCGCTCCGGTGCAGACGCAGCAGCAGATTCCAATGAGAACTACGTGAGAGATCAAGACCTAACTATGATGGGGGAAAACTTTCTTTCTCCGTGTTTTACAAATATAATGGAGTTATTGAACTGATGAACGTCTGCTTAGTTTAAAGTAGAACAGTTCAGTCTGGTTTTAGAGTCATTGTGTAGTTGTCACTGCAGTGACTTGAGCTACAGAGACACTTGAGCTCAATGACGCTATAAACAGTTTGATGTCTCTGTTGCAGTTAAACAAAATTAAATATTTTAGACTTTGCTGCAGGCTCTTACTGTAGGCTACACATTTTTCTCCTTCACTGAATTATAAGCGATTATTGCTCAGCTAATGTTTGCACAGTGGGTATTTATTATTGGGAATCTTCACCATTTATACACTTTCATAACAAATGAAAGTGAATGATCAACTGATTGATTTATATTAGATTTATATAGAACACCTGGCTCTGATATAGATGTTTTTTCTAATTGGATGGAGGAGCACTTTTCAGGTTTAAATCATAAAGTCATGTTTGTGGGGGGAGACCTTAACATCGATCTGTTAAACCCATATAAACACAAAAAGACTGACGAATTTATAAATACTTTATTTAGTATAGGTCTGTTTCCTCTAATAACTAAACCGAGTAGAATCACAACCCACAGTGCGACTTTGATTGATAACATTTTCTCAAATGAAATAGATAGTGATACAGTCAGTGGATTAATGATAAATGATATTAGTGATCACCTGCCAGTTTTTGTATTGTACAAACATGGATATTTAAATATTGATGATGAAAAAATGTATTGGTTTAGAAGGGTAAAAACAGAAAAAACTATGGATGCATTTAAAAAGGAACTATTAGCTCAAGACTGGAGTATTGTATACAGAGAGAATGATACTAATAAGGCATATGATGAGTTTACGCAAATATTTCATAAAGTATATGACAAAAATTGCCCAATGAAAAAACATTGTAAAAACAGAAAGTGTAAAGAAAACCCATGGATGTCTAAGGGATTACTAAATGCATGCAAGAAAAAAATTCACTCTACAAAAAATGTATAAATGATAGAACAAAAGAAGCTGAGGATAAATATAAGAAATATAAAAATAAACTGACAGGTATCATTAGAAAATGTAAACAGGATTATTATAATAAGTTGTTAGATAGCAATAAGAATAATATTAAAGGTTTATGGAATATCTTAAATAGTATAATTAGAAATAAACCGAGAACAATTAATTATCCAAAATATTTCAAAGATGAGGATAACACTTTAAATAATATGAATGAAGTAGTCGATACATTTAATAAATTCTTTGTAGATGTTGGACCGAATCTTGCTGCAAAAATTACAAATGTTGAGAACTATAATTATGAACTGATAGACACAAATCCTCTGTCCATGTTCCTCAAACCTGTGGAGGAAAAGGAGATACTGGACATTGTTAAAGGGTGTAAAAATAAAACCTCGACAGATTATTATGACATGGATATGAAAACTTTAAAAACTGTTATTGAAAGTATCTCTAAGCCGTTAACATACATCTGTAACCTATCGCTGCAAACTGGACAATTTCCTGATGGTATGAAAGTAGCAAAAGTGATTCCTCTGTTCAAGGCAGGAGATAAACATCTCTTCACAAACTACAGGCCTGTTTCCCTTTTACCGCAATTCTCAAAAATCTTAGAGAAGGTTTATAACTCTAGACTTGACAGCTTTATTGAAAGGTGTAATTTACTCTCGGACAATCAATTTGGTTTTAGGAATAATCACTCAACTTCACACGCTCTCTTTGATATAATTGAAGAAATAACTAATACTGTAGATAACAAGAAATATGCCATAGGGTTATTTATTGACCTGAGTAAAGCGTTTGATACAATAAACTATGATATACTAATTAATAAACTAGAACATTATGGGATTAGGGGGGTAGCTCTACAGTGGGTTACCAGTTATTTAAAAAATAGAAAACAATGTGTGAAAATAGGTGATTATCAGTCGAGTTGTCGACAAATTGTGTGTGGTTTACCTCAAGGTTCCATTCTGGGCCCAAAATTGTTTAATATGTACATCAACGACATTTGTAAAACGTCTCAAGTACTTAAATTTATCTTGTTTGCTGACGATACAAATATTTTTGCATCAGGTGACGACTTACAGCAACTGTGTCGGATTGTTAACTTGGAACTCAAAAGTGTCAATAAGTGGTTCAAACAAAATAAATTATCTCTAAATCTGAGTAAAAGCAAAATGATGATATTTGGCAACTGTAATTCCAATGCTCAGGAAGCAATTCAGATAGAGGGTGTTGTCATAGAGCGAGTGCATGAAATCAAATTCCTTGGTGTTATTATAGATGACAGAATTACTTGGAAAGCTCATATTAAATATATATCTACGAAAATTTCTAGAAGCATTTCAGTAATAGCAAAAGCAAAGCACATTTTAAACATCAAAGCTCTACATATCTTATACTGTTCTCTGATTTTGCCATATTTATATTATTGTACTGTGGTTTGGGGTAGTACTTATAAAAACACATTAAAACCAATAGTATTGTTGCAAAAAAGAGCTATCCGAGTAATTCATAAAGTTGGGTTTTTGGACCACACAAACTCATTATTTTTAAAATCAAAGATCATGAAGTTCTGTGACATTGTTGAGTTCCAAACTGTACAGATGTTATACAAAGCAAGATACAAACTGTTGCCAGGCCAAATACAAAGAAGGTTCCAAGAACGTACTGGTTGTTATGAATTACGTGACGAATTAAACTTTAGGACTCAGAAACATAGCTCAACTTTGAAAAGTTTTAGCCCAACAGTTAATGGTGTACAATTGTGGAATAAACTGGAAATGGAGTTGAAACGAAGTCCAAATATCAACCTGTTCAAATATAAATACAAACAAAAGACTTTTGAAATATACAGAGAACAAGAAATGTGTTGCCACTAGGAGGCGCAGTAGGATCAATTATCTATAATCAAGGAAGAGTGTTGCTGCTTGGAACGGTTGTCATTCTATTGCTCAAATTTACAAATTGAGAATTAGGGTAGGCAAGTTATGAATCTGTTGAGAGGGACCCTCCCAACGGGCTCAAAACCTTGTCTTTTAATGCACCACTCAGCATAGGAACATCATCTACAAAATCAGCTGTTAGGGCAGCTGGGTGGGGGTTTGTTGAGGGGGAGTTACTGCCCTCTTCAACTGGCCCGTTCTACACCCTGGCTTTTTAATGCACCACACTATGCAGGGCTTACATCATACTTCACATATAACTCAATTAAACAAATATAATAATAATGATAAATAAACCCGAATTAAATTATATTAAGGATGGTATTGACAACTGGGAAGTAGCAAGATCTCAGAGTATAATATGTATTAATGCACCTTTAATAATGATAATTAATGATAATTAAACCCAAATTAAATTATATTGAGGATAGTAATGACAACTGGGAAGTAGCAAGATCTCAGAGTATAATATGTATGAATGCACCTTTATAACATAAAAGTAGCACATTCTTTTGTTCTTTATTTTGCTGTTGTTTTTGTCTTATTCTTCATCATTTATTGTTACTTTGCCCTATGTTCCTTTGTTTATGATTTGCTACCTTGTAAATATTAAATGTAATGTTACTATTTTTATTTTGGGGTGGGCGCTTATAAGCCTTTGGCTTCAGCCCACTCCCTTTGAGCAGGTTAACTGCTCAAACAAATAAATAAACTAAACTAAACTAATATTGCCCCTGTGATTAATATAGGCTCATTTAAAATAATAATGTTTCAATTGAGTGTAATTTTACGTCTTTAAAAATGTTCCTCATTGTCCTGCTTTGTCCCTCTTTAAAGTGCTTCATGTCCCACATTTGGCTGGTTTCGATCTGGTCACCCTAGTCCCGGGTTCGATTCCCACCAGGGACGGGGCCTTTCTGTGTGGAGTTTGCATGTTCTCCCCGTGTCTGCATCGGTTTTCTCCGGGTACTCCGGTTTCCCCTACCACTAAAAACATGTACAATAGGCCAGGATGAATGAGAGTGCGCATGGGGGGCTACAATCCGGTGTGGCTTGTTAATTAACATGCACTGTCCCAACCAAATAAACCAATAAACTTAAATGAAGCTAAGTTGAAATGTGAAAGTATTAAACAATATAAATGTTCAATTGAACGATGCTAGAAATTGGTGCGTTACTAAGACTTGTGAATCACTTTTCCTGTAAAGTATGGAAGTGTATTGGTCTCTTTATTCAATTTGTAATGCAATTGTCAAATGGCTTTACATTATGTTATTTTAATATGCATTTTAGATTTGTATTTGACATTTGGCCATGCGATCTTTAATTTCACCGTGCAATTTAATATGTGTTATCAACATGCATGTTACATTTTGGTTCTGCTGTACATAAACCAAAAAATAAATAAAGGCTGTGAAAGAAAATTTAGATTTTGGTCTTTATTTGGAAACCGGTTCTCTGTGTTTATCCTATCTGTGTTAGCATTAGCCTGTTCTTTATGTTTATCCTATAGCCGTTAGCATTAATCTGTTCCTTGTGTTTATCCTATAGCCGTTAGCATTAGCCTGTTCCTTGTGTTTATCCTATAGCCGTTAGCATTAGCCTGTTCCTTGTGTTTATCCTATAGCCGTTAGCATTAACCTGTTCTTTGTTTATCCTATAGCCGTTAGCATTAACCTGTTCCTTGTGTTTATCCTATAGCCGTTAGCATTAGCCTGTTCTTTATGTTTATCCTATAGCCGTTAGCATTAACCTGTTCCTTGTGTTTATCCTATAGCCGTTAGCATTAACCTGTTCCTTGTGTTTATCCTATAGCCGTTAGCATTAGCCTGTTCCTTGTGTTTATCCTATAGCCGTTAGCATTAACCTGTTCTTTATGTTTATCCTATAGCCGTTAGCATTAACCTGTTCCTTGTGTTTATCCTATAGCTGTTAGCATTAGCCTGTTCCTTGTGTTTATCCTATAGCCGTTAGCATTAACCTGTTCTTTATGTTTATCCTATAGCCGTTAGCATTAGCCTGTTCCTTGTGTTTATCCTATAGCCGTTACCGCGGTTACAGCCCCAGATCAAAACCGAGTCCAAGTTAAAAAAAAACAACTTTATTTTCAACAGAAACTAAACAAGTAACAATTATTGGACAAATGTAACAGTGCAGTGTGGTTAGCCTGTGTCATTTTCTCCTTTTTTCCGTATTTTATATTTTTTCCGTTTTTGTCACAAAATTCCAGTATTAAATTATTTTTTCAAATGTTTAAAAATAAAAATAATTTTTTTTTGCTATTGTTTTATGCGTTTGGGAATTGTATTTATTTATTTATTGGGTTTTAAATTTTTGTGATATTTTATGTAATTTTTTTTATTTATTTAATTTCTTTTTAATAATTTTTTGGTGATTGTAATTTTTCCCTATTTTTTATTTTATTTAGTCAGTCCTGGTCTTGCAGCTGACTCCGTATCAGTCTCTGGACCCGGTTAGTTCTGGTCAGTGGTTAGTCCTGGTCTTGCAGCTGACTCCGTATCAGTCTCTGGACCCGGTTAGTTCTGGTCAGTGGTTAGTCCTGGTCTTGCAGCTGACTCCGTATCAGTCTCTGGACCCGGTTACTTCTGGTCAGTGGTTAGTCCTGGTCTTGCAGCTGACTCCGTATCAGTCTCTGGACCCGGTCACACTAGTTAGTCCTGGTCAGTGGTTAGTCCTGGTCTTGGGGCTGATTCCGGATCAGTCTCTGGACTCGGTCTAGAACCACCTGGTTGAGTCCGACACAGTCCTGGTCCCTGAAGGGCGGGTTCACCGTGACCACGCCCCCTGCCACCACCAGCCCTGCCCCCTGCGTCTCCACGGGAACGAGGTTCAGACGGATCCAGTCCAAGAGCCGCTTCCTGGTCCGGTCCAAGTCCTGCTCCGGGTCCACGGCCGAGTCTGAGGACCATAGACAGGAGTTTGCTCAGAGAATGCCACTATAACTATAACACTTGGAAGGAAAAGGGACACGCCTTCTTTTTATTGACTTCACGTCAGCTTTTAAAACGATGCAACTACGGCCGGGCCATATCCCATCGTGCACGGTAACACCGGTGTAAACTTTCATACTGCTGTGGATTAGGACTGAGGCAGCAGGGCTGTACTGATTTCACAGTCAATAAAGGCCAATAATGATGAAGAATTCAGTCAGGGATCAGTTATTCATTTATTTATTTCAGAAAAACAGGTACAAAGCACATGGAAACAAATGTATAGGATGAATAATATGTAGTAATGTATGCTCAATAAAACAAGATGTATTGTTGATTATTTTTGTGCAATATATCGATTATGTCAGTATCGGTGTATCGTGAGAGTATCGTTGTCATGAGCCGTGTATCGTATGGAATCGTGAGGTACCCAGAGGTTCCCACCCCCACTGTAGATGTTTCAAGTTTTTCAATAACCAGCGTTTAATACTCAGTAACCATTAGTGTGCACGCAACAACAAAGATAGAGCCATAGCCATACCTGCCCTAGATGCCAAACATACCTGCCCTAGATGCAGCCATACCTGCCCTAGATGCCAAACATACCTGCCCTAGATGCAGCCATACCTGCCCTAGATGCCAAACAGCTTCTGGAACATTTTGATCTTGATTCACACATTGTCGGCTGAGTTCTTGACTTTTTAACCTTTTAAGTGCCACCTGCACCAAGTATATTTTCTCCAGTTTGGCTCACTGTGGTCCCTATTGTTCATGTTTGTTTCTGTGACTCACTGTGGTCCCTATTGTTCATGTTTGTTTAAGTGACTCACTGTTGTTGAACAGCGCCTCCATGTGGTGGATCTGCTCCGGGTCCGGGTCCTGGTCCAGGATCTGTACCTGCTTCACAGCGTGTCCCAGAACCACCTGGACCTCGGCCTCGTCCAGAAGAACCAGACTGAAACAGAACCAGACTGAAACAGAACCATACTGAAACAGAACCAGAACCAGACTGAAACAGAACCCGAGGAAACAGTATTGTATTTGAGGCGGTCCTCCTCACCTGGCGGTCACTGGGTCCACCGTGACCACGAGGCCTGTCAGCTCACGCCCGTTCTCCGTCTGCACCGCCACACGTTTGTGAGTGAGCGCGCTCCAGTGGGCGGGGCCGAGGAGGCTCCACGCACACGCCATGTCCCGCCTCCTCCTGCAGTAGAACAGACAGAGCGTCAGAAACCCCACCCCCATGAGCAGAAACCCCGCCCACATGAGCAGAAACCCCGCCCACATTCCAACAGCAGCTCTGGGACATTAGGTTTGATGTTTTAACGTTTGGTGCAGCTCCTGCTGTTACAAAACACTAACCCTCATTTAAGAACTAGGGCTCGTAATACTTTGTACTGCAATACCAAGTATCAATACTTTATCAAGTATCGCAGTACTTTCAATACTTGTGTTTTTATCTTCACTCCTTTTTTTTCAGTAACAGTTCCAGCACTTTGTTATATTTTGTGTTAATGCACTTTTCAATCTAAACACTTCAATAAATGTCCTTTGGTTTATAAACCGGACACATGCCTGTTTTCTTTTACACATTTAAAGGTGAACATATGACTAGGCCTGGGCCATTTTGGAAAAAAAATAATCATGATTATTTTCCCCATATTGATCGATCTCGATTTTCGATTTGATCCGCCTTTTTAAAAAAAAAAAGAAAAAACAATAAATGTGGTGTTTCCTGGACGAGCATGTAAACAGATGCTGCAGCTAACTCATCAGCAAAAACAAAGTCCACACTCAGCACAACATCCCCTCACAACAACAACACAAACATCTGCAAAGGAGACGTTTGAAGAATGTCAGAAGCAGACAGCGCATGTTTGTGGGCGGAGCCTCAAAAGGCCACGACGTCACGGAGTGAAGCGCTAACAACTTCATATGTACATAAACAAATGAGTAAACAGGGCATTTATAAATATAAAAGACGATCAAACTTACGGCTACAGCTTCAAAACAAATCCACATGATCCAAAGAGCGATTATAGTTTTTCTCTTCGAAGGTAAACTCCTCCTCCCCGTGTGTCCTGTTCCTCTGAGGCTCCTCGTGTGTTTCTGTTTTGTCCTTTAGACGAGTTAGCGTGACTTTGTAGCTGATGTTACACTTAAAATCACCAGGTCCTGTCCTTGTTAGCGCATGTGCCGTGCTCCTGTGCTTCCTGTTTGTTTGGGCCGAGTGTTTCCCTGGGATTGACCTGAAGGCGCTGCAGCATCTGCACCGTCCATAGTTTTTTCCAGACTGCGACAGGACTGGCCAATTCTCCTTGATTAAAACGCACCACGCGATTATGGACCTTTATTAAAATCACAATTAGATTCAAATTTGATTCATTTCGCAGCCCTACATATGACTTTCATAAGCACTGACTGTATCGCAGACGTATCGTGATACGTATCAGATCGAGATCGTCCCAGCCCAAATAAACTCCTTCCTGTTTATCTAAAGCTGCTCTTTTAAAGTGGACTTTTCCTGCTCAATGGAATTTCTTAAAGTTTAAACATGTTCTAAGTTGTTCCTTGGTCAAAGACAGACCTGGAGTCGTATTTCACAACATTCACTCAGTTTGGAGTTAAATCTGCTTTCAAAGCTCTAAATGTACCAGAGTCATTCTGTCCCAAATCAACTAAACCCTCAGAACCTTCCAGGTGCCTCAGATTCAGATGAGCTCCTCCACATGTGGAATGAGCACCTGCAAAGTCATGTGCTCTGACTCACAGTAGTTTGGATTTTTGAAACAATTTACAAGACAGGGAGTTGTAACCAGCGTTTGTGCTCGCGGGTGATTGTTGCGTTTGTGTGCACTTTTAAAGAGCTCTAACTGGAAACAGGTCAGGGGCTCTACAAAACAAGTGTAGAGCACATTTCACATCAGTTTCCACTGTTATGTGGATGACCCCCAGCTCTACCTATCCACCAAACCCACCTCCCCCTCCCTCCACCAAACCCACCGCCCCCTCCCTAAACCAAACCCACCGCCCCCTCCCTAAACCAAACCCACCCTTCAAGTTTATTTATAAAGCACATTTACAAAACAGTCATCACTGCCCCAAAGTCCTGTACAGATACACAGTACAATAATACCAAACTACAAAAACACAACAATATAACACGATAAGAAAAGTAAAAATGTAAACTGTAAAAATATGAAAAATGCTCAGCTCATCTTGTGTTAAAAGCCTGTGTAAAAAGATAAGTCTTCAACAGAGTTTTGAAGCTTTCAACTGATGTAGCCTGTCTAATGTTCAGAGGGAGGGAGTTCCACAGTTTAGGGCCTGCTACTGCAAAAGCTTTATCTCCTTTAGTTTTTAAATGAGATCTTGGACGATCCAGCTAACTTTGGCCCGAGGATCGCAGAGCTCTGACAGGGGCAAAGACAGCAATTCAGATAAATAAGGCGGTGCCAGTCCATGGATGGATTTAAAAACAAGTAATAGAATTTTGAAGTCTATTCTAAAAGCAACAGGTAACCAGTGAAGAGAAGACAGAACAGGAGTAATATGTTCATGCCGTTTGGTTCCTGTGAGCAGGCGTGCAGCCGCGTTTTGGACCATTTGGAGTCTGTGAATCGATGACTGATTTAGTCCAAAATACAAAGAATTACAATAATCCAAACAAGTCGTGATCAATAAATGGACAACCTGTTCAAACTGGTTTAAAGGTTCATGTGCCTCCTCCCTCCTCCTCTGCCCCTTCAAGTCTCTCTGAGCTCCTTCATGTGCCTCCTACCTCCTCCTCTGCCCCTCCATACCTCCCTGAGCTCCTCCATGTGCCTCCTACCTCCTCCTCTGCCCCTCCATACCTCCCTGAGCTCCTTCATGTGCCTCCTCCCTCCTCCTCTGCCCCTCCATACCTTCCTGAGCTCCTCCATGTGCGACTCACTTTAATGAGCTTTTATTATGTCTTGTTGTGATTTTATCATTGTGTCTCATTATTATCATCTTCATATTGTAGATGTTACTTTATTAGGATATGATCTTACTGCAGTAGAAGCAGGATGTTGATCTGATAAAGGCTGTTTGAGTCAGAAAAGCTCAACATGTCCCTCTAGTTTGTGCAGGATTTGACCACGTGATCAGGACTGAGGCTCAGTCATGTTTTAACCATATATCTATTGTCAAAATAACAAACACAAGGTTTATAACCACACAAATGCAGATGTTAGTTTTGCACGTTCCTCTGAGTCTCACGTGTTGCCATGGAAACAGCCTCACTCACCTCTGCTCCTCGTGCAGTTGTTATGTTTATTTTTACTCTTATTGTAAAAGATGAAAACATAAACGTGAGTCCGCGCGCAGGTCCCTCGCTCTGAGGTCCGGGCAGAAACACGCGCACACATAGACAAAGGTTCCGGGGCTAAAGGCGCGGCCGCACTGCCCCCTGGCGGAGAGTCAGGAGAAACACAGGAACTCATGCTGGTATTTTCATCTTTTTAACCTCTTACCCCCCGCCTTAACCGAGCACAATTTCCCCAGTTCGACTTTACCCAAATCTAAAGGCGTGTTGAGCTCACTGAACCAATTGGTAGTCGTTTTTTGTTGTGTTTTTGCCGTTTTTCCATCACATTTCTGCTGCATTTTGTGTGAATTTTTGTTGCTGTTTCATCTTTACTGTCGTGTTTTTGTTGCTTTTGTGCTCGGTTTCATTTAATTAATTATAAAAAATAAAAAAAAGCCACAAATAATGTAATGCCACAAACAAAGAAAAACAATCAGCGTAAATTGAATTTCTTAAGATTTGCAAACGTTTCATCAAACACAGGAAAGAGAACAGGACCAAACAGACTTTGTATCAAACCGTGTGGCCCAAAGAGCAGCTGAACATGTTTAGAGGAACTTTATTGTCCAGATGTTTGAGCCGTGTCATAGTTTCCAATAAAAGTCCATTTGAATCCAATGTAAAGCCTTTGAATGAATTAAAGGCCCGGATGTTTCCCTCCCGGAAACGTCACACATGAAAACATGGCTCTCTAAAATAAGCCCAAACTCTTTAGCATCTTCTCTGACATTTATCCAACATGGCTTATTCATTCACAAATACTGACAGGTTTGGTATCCATGTGTAGCACGACAGGCTGTGATCCAAATATGGTCATTTCCTCTGTGGGAGACAGTTTGGAAAAGTCTAAAACATGCTGCAACATTTGATTATTGAACTCATTCACTGCTATCGGGCTGTTTGTGTGAGATAACACTTTTTTGGCGACTCAGAAAAACATGGACAAACGAAGTCTATTATACATGTTTTATGAGTCTCAAAGTCACTTTCCCAGAGGAGAAACTAGATCATCTTCACCTGTTACTTTTATAAGGCATCATTTAACTATGCGCTTATACAACATCAGTGTGCGCAGTAACAGGGAGGGGCATTTCAGCACTCACTTTATGCACAAGTACCCAGGTCTCTTAACCCCCACCTGAACTGAGCACATGTTCTCCAGCTGGGCTTTACCCAGATCTAAAAGCTTCAAAAAGAAAGCATCAAACTATGGACAAAAACCAGGATGAAAACGCAACAAAAATGGAGAAAATGTGCTGTGTCCAGGCGAGGGTTTGGAGGTTAAACACTGAATGAACGAGTGATATTCAAAACAGTCGTATTAGTCTTTTAAACTTTCACTCCTGTGTATTTGTGTAAATGTGTGTGAGATTCTGCTATAATTAACTTGATTATTGTTCCTGCTCCTCCTGCTCCTCCTGCTCTAGGGTTAGGGTTAGGTTGGGGAATATCCCGATGACCTCCCTGTTCATTCCATGTGAATGAACAGTTAAGGAGAGCCAAAGGTATGCGCTGGCCCACGTACGTCATCCGCAGTCCCCCGTTCCACTGCATTATGTTAGATTGGTTCCAAGTGTAGACGATCCATACACCTGAAAAAGAAGGTATGGCAGTAGTAGGTGCAAAAAGAAGGGAGGAAAAGGAGTGGCTGTGGTGATGAAGAAGGAGAGGAAGAGCAAAGGAGTAGAACCCTTGTCCAGGGTCGAGCCACTCCCCCACCTGTCCAGGCGCGTGCTCCACCAAACCTACCCACCACACACATCCAAAGAAGAGGTATGGGGAAGGAGAGGGGGAAGAAATAAAGAAAAGGAGGGGAAGTGGGAGAGGAAGAGCAAAGGAGTAGAACCCTTGTCCGGGGTCGAGCTACTCCCCCACCTGTCCAGGCGTGGGCTCAACCCCTACCCCTCAACCCACACAACCCAGGAGGAGGCATGGGGGAGGGGAAGGGGGGAGGAAGTGAAGAACATTTGTATTAAAGAGGCTGAAATTCAGCCATGTGTTCCCAATGATTAGGTTTAGAGTACTGGTCGAGATTAGGTATATAAAAGGAGCGGCTTGAATGAGTGCTGCCTTAAGTCCTAGGTTTAAGATTAGGCATGGGCCACCTGTGTTAGGTGTAGGACACGTGTTGGGGTTAGGATTAGGGGAGCCCACGATATGTCAGGTGCCAAAGAATTGTCCAGTTAGCTCACACCGTTTTGGCACAATGTGTATTTTGAGTTTTGGAAACTTTGCAACCTTTGTCCATTAGCACCCATTTAAAACCTTACTTTTTGGACTGAACTGGTCATGCCCCGCACTGACTGTGCATATGGAGTGGTTTTGAGCAGTCAGAATGCAAACAGCTGCTAGTGTCCCAAAACGTTGTTTTCAGCCGGAGATAATGCGTTTGCGGCAATAAAAAGAGATTTGCCCATTTCTCACAAACGGTGAGGGTTAGGGTTAGGGGAATATCCCGATGACCTCCCTATTCATTCCATGTGAATGAACAGTTAAGGAGAGCCAAAGGTATGCACTGGCCCACGTACGTCATCCGCAGTCCCCCGTTCCACCACATTATGTTAGATTGGTTCCAAGTGTAGACGATCCATACACCTGAAAAAGAAGGTGTGGCAGTAGTAGGAGCAGGGTTAGGGTTAGGTTAGGGGAATATCCCGATGACCTCCCCGTTCATTCCATGTGAATGAACAGTTAAGGAGAGCCAAAGGTATGCACTGGCCCACGTACGTCGTCCGCAGTTTCCTATTCCAATGACACTGAAAGGTGTTATACTAACAATATTGTTTTGGGTAGATGACACTAACTGGAGTTGAGAAAGGTTAAAGCGACGATAGACAATTTCCCACGACTGGAGTTATGAGATATGCGTTAAGGCGAAAATCGACATTTTTACATAGTTGGAGTTATAAGAAGGGTTAAAGCGACGATATATATATTTTTATTTATTTTTAGAGTGAATTCTAGGGAATATTGATTTGGAATGAGTACTGCTTTAGAGTCGTAGGTTCAAGTTTAGGCACGGGCCACCTGTGTTAGGTTTAGGACACGTGTTGGGGTTAGGATTATTCCAGATGTGGTTAGGGTTAGGTTAGGGGAATATCCCGATGACCTCCCCGTTCATTCCATGTGAATGAACAGTTAAGGAGAGCCAAAGGTATGCACTGGCCCACGTACGTCGTCCGCAGTTTCCTATTCCAATGACACTGAAAGGTGTTATACTAACAATATTGTTTTGGGTAGATGACACTAACTGGAGTTGAGAAAGGTTAAAGCGACGATAGACAATTTCCCACGACTGGAGTTATGAGATATGCGTTAAGGCGAAAATCGACATTTTTACATAGTTGGAGTTATAAGAAGGGTTAAAGCGACGATATATATATTTTTGTTTATTTTTAGAGTGAATTCTAGGGAATATTGATTTGGAATGAGTACTGCTTTAGAGTCGTAGGTTCAAGTTTAGGCACGGGCCACCTGTGTTAGGTTTAGGACACGTGTTGGGGTTAGGATTATTCCAGATGTGGTTGGAATGAGTGCTGTTTTTAGAGTCCTAGGCTTAAGTTTAGGCACGGGCTAATAATGCTAAGTTCAGGACCAGTGCTTAGGTTAGGGTTATTTAAACGTAGTTAGAATGAGTTCTGTTTTTTGAGTCCTTGGCTTAAGTTTAGGCACGGGCCACCTGTGTTAGGTTTAGGACACGTGTTGGGGTTAGGATTATTCCAGACGTGGTTGGAATGAATGCTGTTTTTAGAGTCCTAGGCTTAAGTTTAGGCACGGGCTAATAATGCTAAGTTCAGGACAAGTGCTTAGGTTAGGGTTATTTAAACGTGGTTAGAATGAGTTCTGTTTTTTGAGTCCTTGGCTTAAGTTTAGGCACGGGCTACTGTTGTTAGGTACGTGTTTGGGTTATGGTTATTTTAGGTGTTGTTTTAGTCCATGTATATTGTTTATAGTTTCCTATTCTAACGTTTTTAAACTAAAATGATGGCAAATGTAGAAATAAGGTTTTGGTTAAGGAACACTAACCAGAGTTTTAAGATGGTATAAAGCAACAAGAAGAATAGATCTTTTGAGTAATTGTAACTAACTGAGAAATACGATTTTGGTTACAGGACACTCACTAGCGAGCAACGATAGTCATGTTCTTAAAACTGGAGTTATAAGGAGGGTTAAAGTGGTTATAAACAGTTTGAGTATTTTTAGAGTGAATTTGTAAATTGAGGGAACATTGAGTTTGTCTTTGATGGAAAATATATGATTTTAAAAATATTGTAGACACATCTTCAGTAGTGCACCTTGGAATCACAGGGTGTTTCGGCCATTACCACTATACACCCTCATCCAAGGAAGGCCCCGCCGGGGTTGATCAAGTCCCGCGGTGTGTCTATGCTAAATTAAAGTATGTTTAAGTAAAGGTGGGCAAGTAACCATTTCTTAGAGTGAAGAGAGTCAAGATTTAAGTTCTGTTCTCAGCGGTAGTATGAGGTTTTATTAAAAGATAGAGTAGCTAAAAGCTAAAGTTTGAATGTTGATGAACGTCTGGGTATTGGGTCAAAATAAATAAATATCAGGAACTCGGTTGGTCTGAGATTCTAGATTCCTGTCGGTTTTAAAACGGGTTTTGTCGAAGTAAAGGACAAAATAATTTAATAATAGGCTAGAGTTTTTTTGTAGGAATTAACGTGATAACTTTAAAGACTCCTATAGAATTAGTAAAGGGGAGTTGGGGGTTTAAACAGGCGTAAGTATTTAGGACATGGTTTAAGGGACTTATGATATACTATGGGGACCATAGCTTGTCCTGATATCTTGTGGGGGCCTCCAAGGGTCTATGGGAAAACATCCTTTCCTTCAGGTCCAGACCAGCCATGACCAAGCATTGCCTTCCAGATTCCAGTCAGGAAAAGGGAATAAGAGCCAGCCATGTCCAAGCATTGCCTCTCCAATCCCTAAGAATGTCCAAACCAAAAAACCTCCAAGGATCATTGGACCAGCTCTGGCAAAGCATTGCCTTCCAGATGAAACCTTGGTTTGGAGGGGCCAGAGATGGTGGAAACTGGACCACCAAAAACCGGCACCCCAAACGACCCAAAACAGTCATGTCCCCATTTGGGGAGAAGGGTGACGCATCCTCGGCCTGGACCCCTAGTAGGTCAGGGGATAAAATTGGGAAGGGTTAAAGGGGATTTGTAAAGTCAGATCAAAACGTGTGTTGTGCATATGTGCTGTTGCATGAGCGGGGCTAAGCCCCATAGAAGACTGGGCTACATTTAAGGTCCTGATACCCTGGACCGCCACACCCATAGTGCTGTCCTATGGGGATGGCTAGTGCCTACGTCATCGTAGCCGAATACGTCACTTCCGTGTCCAAACCGAATTGGGCTAGAATGGTGCAGTGCTGTGTCCCAAGTTGTAACAACAGAAATGATATCAATAAAACGATAAGTTACTACCGCTTTCCTTTGGACGAAAACGAGAAGAGGAGATGGCTTAAACTGATACGGTAAGCTGGATATCTAACCATGAAAAATACATTTAAGTGCGGGCTAGCGCCAGTATTTGCGCTAAACGTTAGCCGAGATAACGTTACCTGTTGCTGTTACGATGGAGTGGGGCCACATAAAATAATCGAGATTAAAGTAATTATTTACGAGAATAAAATTGCCATTTACTAGTTTAATGTGACTGAGTTTAAAGTCGTTATTTATGAGAATCAACTAGCTAGTTATTTATGAAAAGTCATATTGTGAGATATTAAACTCATTTACAAAAACAAACATTTTACGAGAATGAACGAGATTAATTACGAGATATACGTAATATTTTACAAGATTAAGTCGTTTACAAGTCCTTTTTTTTAGATTTACGTGACAATTTACAAGAATAAAGTCAGTATTTACATTTACATTTTTGAGAATGAAGCCATTAACAATATAAGTCACTATTTATGTATATACAGTTGCCAAATTGTGTTGCTTTTGTGGAACGGGGGTGAGAGGGATAAGGGTTCTGCACTGGCAGAACCTACTTCTTTTTGTTTATCGCCACAGAGTTCTTTATGTAATGTTCTTTTCTTTTATCCAGGCGTAAAGATTTCACCCCTAACTACAACTCAAGGGTCTGTGGATGGCATTTTCCACATGGCAAAGCAGCGGGGCCCACACGGTTTGCCTGGAATGAGGGAAAGGCTTTTCCTCACATCAGCCAGCCGACCAAACGGCAAAAGAAAATGCTCCTGGCGACTGTAGAGGACGAAGGAGGAGCTGAACCAGGCCCAAGTCACCTTGGCACTGCTCAGAAGACCCCAAGTAGTTCAAGTGTTTTGGTGCTCGAAATTGAGAATGAGATGCTCAGAAAAGAAAATGACAAACTGAAGAAAGAATTGGAGAAACAAAAACAAACATTTTCATTTAGTCAAATATCCTCCCACCCAGACATAGTCAACTATTACACTGGCTTGCCAGATGCTGCCACAGTCTTATTTTTGGAGACCCTTCTTTCCAAATTTGATCTCCAGTATCACTTTGATTGGAACGTCCAAAAAATGCCCTTAATCGATCAGCTGCTCTTGACTTTGATGAAACTTCGACTGAATTGTGGTCTTGTTGACCTTTCTGTGAGGTTTAACTGCTGCCGGGCCACAGTCACCAACATCTTTATCACCATCTCCAGTGCCCTGTATGACATTTTGTATGTCGGCATGATGGAAAACAAAATTCCTTCCAGATTCAAGAACCAAACCTCCCTGCCACATTGCTTCCAGCCATTTCCCAATTGTCGGATTGTGCTCGACTGTACTGAAGTAGCTGTGTCCAACACAGAAAGTCTGGACACCCAAAGTCATCTGTACAGTCATTACAAAGGAGGTACCACGCTTAAGGCTCTGATTGGTGTGGCACCTAATGGATTCATTACCTTCGCCAGTGACCTGTATGGTGGAAGCACATCGGACAAAGCAATAACGGCAGACTGCGGAGTACTTCAACAACTAGAAGCAGGTGACATGGTGATGGCTGACAAGGGCTTCACTATTCGTGACATTTTACCTGCAGGTGTTTCACTGAACATCCCAACATTCCATGTCAACGGACAGTTCACAATGGAGGAAATCAACCACAACAGACTTATTGCCAGTGCAAGAGTTCATGTGGAGCGTTCCATTCAGCGCCTGAAAACATTTCACATTTTGTCATACATTCCATACCAGTATAAAAAGCATGCAAACAAGATACTGAAAGTGTGTGTTTCTCTCACAAATTTACAGACACCCATTCTCCGTGAAATAGCATGAATTTCCTCTCACTGTTTGCCACAATGCCATCATCAGCATTGAATTTTTCTTTAACTGTATTCCATATGAACTGTATCAATGTTGTTTTTACTTGCTAATCAATTTTCCTAAACTCAAATGTTATATTTTTTTAAAGGTTTATGTTATACATATTATCAACACAACTGTGTTTGATCCTCCATAAGCTGAATGAATAATTTTGAGAAGTACTTAGATATCCATTTGACAGCCTGGATGCAACTGAAGCTGAACAAGACAATAAAAAGTCTTCACACTGATTATGTTGCTCCCACTCAATTTATTTGAACTGCATGTTACTGCTTTTCTTTTTCTTTTTTAGAATAAATAAAACAACAAAACACACAAACATCAGTTTAACTGGTACAAATGCACAGATATTGATATATACAAATTGGGAGAGGCTACAACATTCAAACTGAATATCCTGCTTTAGAACTAGGAATGTCAAGATTAACTGATTTTACAATAACCGCGGTTATAAAAGCTCACAGTAGGTTAATCGTAATAGTTTTAGGGCCCAAGGTAAATCGTCTCAGCGTTAAATCCGCTCAAACGCATGAAGTCAACGGCAGGTTCATAAGTCAAATGTGCAAATCTTATTTTCATAGCTGCCAAAGGAAGAGTTAAAAAAAAAAGGATCATGTGCAGCCGCGTTTGTCACGTAAAAATGGACATGAACAGTGTAAGCACATGGAAAGACATAGATCTTTCAAAAACATCCACATAAATCTGCTTTCTTATAGCTAGCTAGGTAGGTATAGGTATTGCTAATAATAATAATAATAATAATGATATTCTACTGCCTATTTATAAGTTTACTTTTTATTATATTACTTTTTTATATAATGACAAAAGCATGAAGATAAAAAATAAAGGCTGAACCTTCAATAGGCTATCAATTAAAACAACCCTTAAATAAATATATACGTAAAATGTCCTCTTTGTGAACATTTACACAGAACTGTAAAGGTTGAGAAATTCTTTCTTCTAAATTTCGCTATTCATGAATAATTGTAAAGAAATCGCAACATTTTTCCTCATAATATTCGTGACTCAAAAATTTGAATCCTGACATCCCTATTTAGAACATGTAAACAAATGCAGGGTTAATCATTTAATATCGGAGAGAATATGGGGCAGGAAAATGTCCTTATAAAATATTTCTAAAACACTAATGTTGTTTGCCCAAGCTGGATCTTTATGGATGAACAGAATTACAACATCCAGCGGAGTCCATACCACCAGGTGACATGTGCCAGCTCCTGTCAGGTACAGGTTGCCCTGAATTTGATGCCAGTAGTTGTGAGTCGGCTTCATTTTCAGTAGGCCAGTAACTTCATCCAGTTTGAGATAAAAGTCCTTTGCCTCTGCTGCCTGAATTATGGTCTTCTTTCTGGCTGCATAAGGACATTTCACCTCAATGATGCAGTCAGCAGATACTGTCCCATCTGGAGAGCCACCAAGCAGGCCACTGTCAGAGAGAAACACTCCGCTCTCCTGGATGGTCACACCAGTGCGCTTCATGTACTCTTCTTTAGCCTTTGGCTCATGAACGATTCCCCAATCACAAGCCTGGGGGTTGAAAGGGAATTTCATACACAATGGCATCACAAGGTGCTTTATAAGGGAGAGAAGGAAAGAATATCAGCCCAACCCTTCTAGTACAATTTTTGTTTACACTTGTTTGACTTAAAAATTACCCTTGGGTCTCTATGTGGGTTTTTTCTGCCACAAAAGGGTGATATGTAGAACTAATTGACAATAACCTTCACTGTATTTGAGAATAAAAACATTTTTGGTGAAGAAACTTAATTGTACATACATTTTGAATATGTGATAAAAATAAAAAATGTAAACGGTCTAAAATACACTGTGGGCAAATTCGGCTGTTTAAAAGCCACAACCATTACAGCTGAAAAAACATCTGATAAAAAAATTTGATCAACCTTTTTTCCCAAACACTATTCATCAAGCTCAGACCTGATCAAAACAATTATTTTTGTGTTTTTAAATAATGGATTTTAACCTTCTGAATGCCTATTTCATATGTGATTTCACTGCAGTGTCATGGTTGAATGAAAAATTGTGGTTATAATGGGAGTCGCTGGGGAGTATTACTTAAAATCTGATGCTGCAGAAAAAGTAATGTGCCAAAGCAGATGTTTTCACAAGTCTTTGGAAGATCCAAGAGTGTGATAGCATATAACAAATATCCACCCATACACCATTTTTTATATTAAAATCTGCAATTTTGTGTTTTTATCGGGGCCAAGATTGATGAAGAGATCTGAGTAAAAAAACTGTATATATTATGTTTTTTACAGCAGCTAAAGTTGTACCTTTAAAAAAAAAAAAAAAAAAGGGACTAAAGGATATGTTTATTACAGTACCCAAGGGTTAAAAGAACTTTGTGTCCATCACTTACATGAGCTCCTTGCTTGAAGTTGTAATGACCAAGCAGCGTTTTGAATAATGAAGGAGGGTAAGAGTTCCTCTTCACTGCCGCCAACACAAGACCAAAGTTGCTGGCTGTAACTCTCTTCTTGCGATATGCCATCCTGTTATAAAGAAACACACAACAGTTAACCTCACAGCACTTAAAAAACAATTCAAGAAAGAGCTAGTCACTAATGACTTTTAGTACACATGAAATCAATCGATCCTTGTATGTATTATTACCATAAGTCATTCTTAGTTTGCCCAACTGTGGCTCTCTCGATGGCTTCCTTTTGTTGTGGGCTCACAGCAAGGGATGAAAGGAGATGTTGAGCTTTGTCCTCACAATACCCGGAGTTGGCCAATATCCCATCAAAAGTTTTGATGTGATGGCAGGGGTCAAAAGTCTGTCCCAACAAACATCATTGAATCAGAATAACAACAATTAGATCCCTTCATGTCAACATTGTTCACAGACATACATATATTGAGTTGCCTTGTGTACGAAATGCGCGGTATAAATAAAGTTAAAATTAAAGTCTGAACAGGTTATGTCTGATTTGCAATGGTTTAAATCTGTGGATATGTCAAACTAAATTACCATCTTACTAGGGATATCGTCAATCTTTGTAACTGATTTAATGTTGTGTACATGTGAAGTTTCTGATAAAGCAGGACATGAAACAACAAACACAAAACACAAGTCAAACCTGAGGCAGTGCAGGAGGTTCTGGAGCTAATATCCAACCCAGACCTGTAAAACGGTCAAGCTGTGCCAGAGATGACGATGCCCATTCTATGTCCTCCGGGGTGACAGGGCGTTTAATTCCAGCTGAAAAATAGCATAAAGGGTATGATGGTAACTGCTATCTAACCCAGGCTTAGATTTTAGTATGGAAAGAAAACATATGGTCATTGTTTTTCCAATGATAACAAAACAGAAAGCATGACACATATTTCCAAGTTACTCGAAGAACTAACCTTGTGATGTGGAAGGTGCAATCACAGACACTTTCTTGGCCGTGATTTCCTCTGTTTTGGGTGTCGTGGGCCTCTTCCACATACACTCGACATCCGTGCGGGTGAAGTTCTTCTCAGCCCAAATGAGGAGGGCTGCAACATGGTGGCACTTGGCCCTCCCGATGGCACAAGAGCAAGAACTTGCCTTCACTTCCTGTCCCTCAACGTGTACCTGAGTGAAATCAACTTTGCTAACCCTCACAAAATACTCTTAACAATGCTAAGAGGCAAAGCTTTGTAGTGCACTCTGACTGTAAGCCTGCACTGCTAACTTTTTTTATTATAGTATGTTTATTTTTTATTGTTTATACTTTTTGCCCCCTGAAGTCTGGTAGTCACTGTATAAGATACCTCCTATATTTACTATTTAATTGTTCGCACGTTTCCTGTCTATTCTGCACACCCTGAGTGTTTTCTTGAGAGCTGAATGTAACAAGTGAATTGTGAGATCAATAAAGGTTTTTCTTATCTTTGTGTTGCACTAGGTGGAGCCAACAACTAGTTAGGTAATGTCTATCTGTATTGGGCGAGTAATACTTTTCCAGAGTTTTAAGTTGTCAACAAACCGTAGGTACTTATTCTAACATAGCTAAGTACAATAGTTAACGTTACACTTGTACAGTAAAGTTAGCTTGGTGGCCGACAGCCTTATGTTAGCGAGCTAACGGTAGCTACTAAAACTTGTAACGTTTGAACCGTGACAAATGTACAATCTTTTTATGGTAAAGGGCGACAGCTTAATGATTGATTAAAAATTTGTTTTATGCTTATATAACGCAACAATAGTCAATGTCATAGAATTTTGTGCCAGATGACGAGTCACTCAGAGTCAGGACCTCACCTCAACCTCGTAAACTTTACTTTTCATTGAAGCCTGTACTTTCCCTTTCAGACTTCCACCTGCCAGCACACTAACATTTACAACTCTGTTGGAGTTGTAGGAGTTCAAACCCTTTTCACGGACTTTGGGGTGTCCGAAAAATACGATGTCACCGTAAAAAAAGTGACCGGTTCCTTAGCTACTGCCATTGTGTTTACATTAGATTCAGCGGCTTGGACACGGAAGTGATGTCGTGACGTCACGCTAGCCATCCCCATAGTCGGAACCTGGGGGCTGTATACTTACCACCCTCCTCGATCTACCGACTGTTCGTTCACACCGCTAGGTATCCCAGTCAGAGTCAGGGTTAGGGTTAGGGTTAGGGTTAGGTTAGGGGAATATCCCGATGACCTCCCTGTTCATTCCATGTGAATGAACAGTTAAGGAGAGCCGAAGGTATGCACTGGCCCACGTACGTCATCCGCAGTCCCCCGTTCCACTGCATTATGTCAGATTGGTTCCAAGTGTAGACGATCCATACACCTGAAAAGAAGGTGTGGCAGTAGTAGGTGCAAAAAGAAGGGAGGAAAAGGAGTGGCTGTGGTGATGAAGAAGGAGAGGAAGAGCAAAGGAGTAGAACCCTTGTCCAGGGTCGAGCCACTCCCCCACCTGTCCAGGCGCGTGCTCCACCAAACCTACCCACCACACACATCCAAAGAGGTATGGGGAAGGAGAGGGGGAAGAAATAAAGAAAAGGAGGGGAAGCGGGAGAGGAAGAGGAAGAGCAAAGGAGTAGAACCCTTGTCCGGGGTCGAGCTACTCCCCCACCTGTCCAGGCGTGAGCTCAACCCCTACCCTCAACCCACACAACCTAGGAGGAGGCATGGGGGAGGGGAAGGGGGGAGGAAGTGAAGAACATTTGTATTAAAGAGGCTGAAGTTCAGCCATGTGTTCCCAATGATTAGGTTTAGAGTAATGGTCGAGATTAGGTATATAAAAGGAGCGGCTTGAATGAGTGCTGCCTTAAATCCTAGGCTTAAGATTAGGCATGGGCCACTAATATTAGGTTTAGGTCAAGTGTTTGGGTTAGGATTATTGAAGATGTGGTTGAAATGAGTGATGCTTTAGAGTCCTAGGCTTAAGATTAGGCATGGGTCACTGAAATTAGGTTTAGATCAAGTGTTTGGGTTGGCATTATTTAAGATGTGGTTGGGATGAGTGATGCTTTAGTGTTAGTCCCCAGTAGTTGGGTTTAAAGTAAGGTTTTAGGATAGTTTTTTTGTTTAGAGTCTAAATTTGAGACAGGGTTAGGGTTAGGGTTAGGGTTAGGGTTAGGTTAGGGGAATATCCCGATGACCTCCCCGTTCATTCCATGTGAATGAACAGTTAAGGAGAGCCAAAGGTATGCACTGGCCCACGTACGTCGTCCGCAGTTTCCTATTCCAATGACACTGAAAGGTGTTATACTAACAATATTGTTTTGGGTAGATGACACTAACTGGAGTTGAGAAAGGTTAAAGCGACGATAGACAATTTCCCACGACTGGAGTTATGAGATATGCGTTAAGGCGAAAATCGACATTTTTACATAGTTGGAGTTATAAGAAGGGTTAAAGCGACGATATATATATTTTTGTTTATTTTTAGAGTGAATTCTAGGGAATATTGATTTGGAATGAGTACTGCTTTAGAGTCGTAGGTTCAAGTTTAGGCACGGGCCACCTGTGTTAGGTTTAGGACACGTGTTGGGGTTAGGATTATTCCAGACGTGGTTGGAATGAGTGCTGTTTTTAGAGTCCTAGGCTTAAGTTTAGGCACGGGCTAATAATGCTAAGTTCAGGACCAGTGCTTAGGTTAGGGTTATTTAAACGTAGTTAGAATGAGTTCTGTTTTTTGAGTCCCTGGCTTAAGTTTAGGCACGGGCCACCTGTGTTAGGTTTAGGACACGTGTTGGGGTTAGGATTATTCCAGACGTGGTTGGAATGAATGCTGTTTTTAGAGTCCTAGGCTTAAGTTTAGGCACGGGCTAATAATGCTAAGTTCAGGACAAGTGCTTAGGTTAGGGTTATTTAAACGTGGTTAGAATGAGTTCTGTTTTTGAGTCCTTGGCTTAAGTTTAGGCACGGGCTACTGTTGTTAGGTACGTGTTAGGGTTATGGTTATTTTAGGTGTTGTTTTAGTCCATGTATATTGTTTATAGTTCCCTATTCTAACGTTTTAAACTAAAATGATGGCAAATGTAGAAATAAGGTTTTGGTTAAGGAACACTAACCAGAGTTTTAAGATGGTATAAAGCAACAAGAAGAATAGATCTTTTGAGTAATTGTAACTAACTGAGAAATACGATTTTGGTTACAGGACACTCACTAGCGAGCAACGATAGTCATGTTCTTAAAACTGGAGTTATAAGGAGGGTTAAAGTGGTTATAAACAGTTTGAGTATTTTTAGAGTGAATTTGTAAATTGAGGGAACATTGAGTTTGTCTTTGATGGAAAATATATGATTTTAAAAATATTGTAGACACATCTTCAGTAGTGCACCTTGGAATCACAGGGTGTTTCGGCCATTACCACTATACACCCTCATCCAAGGAAGGCCCCGCCGGGGTTGATCAAGTCCCGCGGTGTGTCTATGCTAAATTAAAGTATGTTTAAGTAAAGGTGGGCAAGTAACCATTTCTTAGAGTGAAGAGAGTCAAGATTTAAGTTCTGTTCTCAGCGGTAGTATGAGGTTTTATTAAAAATAGAGTAGCTAAAAGCTAAAGTTTGAATGTTGATGAACGTCTGGGTATTGGGTCAAAATAAATAAATATCAGGAACTCGGTTGGTCTGAGATTCTAGATTCCTGTCGGTTTTAAAACGGGTTTTTGTCGAAGTAAAGGACAAAATAATTTAATAATACGCTAGAGTTTTTTGTAGGAATTAACGTGATAACTTTAAAGACTCCTCTAGAATTAGTAAAGGGGAGTTGGGGGTTTAAACAGGCGTAAGTATTTAGGACATGGTTTAAGGGACTTATGATATACTATGGGGACCATAGCTTGTCCTGATATCTTGTGGGGGCCTCCAAGGGTCTATGGGAAAACATCCTTTCCTTCAGGTCCAGACCAGCCATGACCAAGCATTGCCTTCCAGATTCCAGTTAGGAAAAGGGAATAAGAGCCAGCCATGTCCAAGCATTGCCTCTCCAATCCCTAAGAATGTCCAAACCAAAAAAACCTCCAAGGATCATTGGACCAGCTCTGGCAAGCATTGCCTTCCAGATGAAACCTTGGTTTGGAGGGGCCAGAGATGGTGGAAACTGGACACCAAAAACCGGCACCCCAAACGACCCAAAACAGTCATGTCCCCATTTGGGGAGAAGGGTGACGCATCTCGGCCTGGACCCCTAGTAGGTCAGGGGATAAAATTGGGAAGGGTTAAAGGGGATTTGTAAAGTCAGATCAAACGTGTGTTGTGCATATGTGCTGTTGCATGAGCGGGGCTAAGCCCCATAGAAGACTGGGCTACATTTAAGGTCCTGATGCCCTGGACCGCCACACCCATAGTGCTGTCCTATAGTCGGAACCTGGGGGCTGTATACTTAACCACCTCCTCGATCTACCGACTGTTCGGTCACACCGCTAGGTATCACCCAGTCAGAGTTCTAATAAGGGTGCCGCTGTAGGTCGTTCTCTCGTTGAGGAAATTGTACGGGGCAAGGAAGACCTTGACCCCTGTAGTCCATTGGCTTGAGCTTGCTTGCGCCAACCAGGACCAAGCCCTGCAAGGCAGTGAGCAGTGTGCAAGCAGTTCGTGGTCAAGCTGGGTGTTCGGACCCTCGCGGGAGTCAAGTGCTACAAGAGTTCCGAAAACCCCCCGCTGGTAGCCATGTGTCCCAAATAACCTCCTTGGGTCACAGAGAGAAGCAACCTGTTCCTATGTCAGCGACCAGGCCACCATGCAAGCAGTTGCCTCCCGAACGCCTTTCAGGCAAAGGAACCAAGGCCAGCCCCGACAGAGCGTTGCCTCCTTGTCCCACAGGGATTGCTCTCCCATAGCCCGACAAGGAAACCGCCCCGGGACCAGCCGTGTCAAAGCACTGTCTCCAGTTAAGTCTCCTGCTGGAGGAGAACACTCCTTGAGGTCACAGATGAAGCAACCTGTCCTATGCAGCGAACCAGGCAGCCCTGCCAAGCAGGCCTCCCGGGAACGCCTCAGGGCAAGGAAACAAGGGAGCGCCGACAGAGTGTTGCCTCCCGTTGCTGTCCCACGGATTGCCCCTCCCCGCAGCCCGACAAGGAAAACCGCCGCGGACCAGCCGTGCAAAGCATGCTTCCAGTTACAGTGTCTCCCTAGCTGGAGGAGAAGACACCTGGGTCTACCAAAACCTCCTGTGAGCTCCATACACCGCACGCGCCAGGAGGTCTGTTTGGCTAGCACCCCTGGGCATATAGCAACATATAACCCAGGGAGGTATGACTAGTGTCAGATCTTTCTGCTGTTCCATCACGCCAACCTCAGAAAGTCTGTTTTTATTTTTAACAGATACTCACTAAGGAATCCGTCTCTTGGAGATGCAGTGGGATCGCGGAGGTAATGCTGAACCCCTTCAATGGGCTGTCCTCCATCATGTTTTCCAAATTTCATTAAAAAAAATGTTGCCCCAAATGAATCTTGGGGAGCTAAGGCAGTCTTTCTGATTGGACACAGTGAAACAGGAAGTAACGCTTCTTCCTTAGGAAGAAGCAACAGGTTTTTTTGGTTAGTAAGACCACTATTATTTCGTTTAGTTGTTTCTTTTTTCTTTTAGTTAGTCAATGTTATAAAACTTAATCAGACATTACCCAATGTTAGTGATGCAAAATAAAATAACAATTAAAAAAGATTTAAGGTGTAAAAAGGTTAAAAAATACTTTTGGTTCTCCATCCAAGTATTGACCAGGTCGTCCCTGCTTAGCTTCCGGTGACGGCGTTGCCACCACCAACCACTCAACTCACTCACTTAACGGTCTCCATCACAAGTATTGACCAGGGCCGTCCCTGCTTAGCTTCCCAGGTTTGACGGGTTGCCACACCAAGAACCACTCACTCACTACGGTTTCTCCCATCACAGTATTGAACCAGGCCCGTCCTTGCTTAGTTCCCAGGTTATGACGGGTGTGCCACACCAACCACTCCACTCACTCACTAACGTCTCCATACCAAGTATTGCCAGGCCCGTTCCTGCTTAAGCTTCCCAGGTTTTGACGGGTTCGCAACCACAACCACTCATCACTAACGGTTCCCATCAAGTATTGACCATGGCCTGTCCCTGCTTAGACTTCCAGGTTGACGGGGTGGCCACCACAGCCACAATTGGGGTTCGGGTTTTGAGGTTGGGGTTAAGTAGGTTTAAAAGTTCAGGTTAGAGGCTGTGGTCAGGGTTGAGGTTAGGTGTTAGGCTAATTAAAGGTTAAGTGGGAGGTTATGGTTCGTAAGTGAAAGAAGGAAGGTTCAGATTAAGGTTCAGGGCCAGGTTTGAGGTAGGGTTAGATTTCAGAAACTTAACGTTAGCCGCCAGGTTTATGGTTTTTAAGGTTAGCGCCAGGTTTATTGTTTTAAGGTTTAGGGTTAGTTTCGGGTTTTAAGTTAGTGTCAGGGTTGTTATGTTTTAGGAGTTGGGTCAGATTAGGTTAGGTAGAGTGGGTTAAGCATAGGAAACTAAGGTTAGGCCAGGTTTATGTGTTAAGGTTAGGTAGTTTTATGGTTTAAGGTAAGGGTTAGTTTTGGGTTTTTAAGGTTAGGGGTTTTAGGGTGGTTATGTTTAGGGTTGGGTCAGGCATTATGGTTAGGTAGAGTTGATTTAAAATAAGTAACTAACGTCAGCACCAGGTTTATGGTTAAGGTTAAGCGCCAGTTTATTTTTAAGTTAGGGTTTAGTTTTGTGGTTTTAGGTTGGGTTAGGGTTGTTAATGATTAGGTTAGGGTTAGGGTTGTTATATGTTTAGGGTTTAGGGTCAGGATTTAAGGTTAGGTAGAGTTGAAGTTTAAGTAAGGAAAAACTAAGCGTTAGGCCAGTTTATGGTTTTTAAGGTTAGGGTTAGGGTCAGGATTAAGGTTAGGGTTAATTGGTTGGGTTTTTAGGATAAGGGTCAGTTTAAGTTTCAAGGGAATGATCAGGATTAGTTGATTTAGGGCAGGGTTTTGAGTAAAATAGGGTTGTCAGTGTTAGTTGAGAACCTTTATATCGCATGACCTGAATATGGAATACCTTATTTGTAAAGTAAGAGGATTATATTGCATAATCCCTGGATCTTGACAAAGAGATGGCTCAGACCTAGGTGTCTTGGTCCAAACTTAGTAAAGATTGACCATTACCTTGTATTTTCATCATTTGCCCTTAGCGGTTAGGTATTCAGTGGGGCAGTTAGATTCTACTTTGTTTGACAGTTGTGTGCTATTTGTGTTTGTTTCTTTTGAGGCTTAATTAATGTTTTAACAGGGAAATATTAAGATATATAACAATTCCTATAATACGTGCAGTAAAAGTGGCGCAAAGAGTGAGAGGAAGAGCAAAGGAGTAGAACCCTTGTCGGGGTCGAGCTACTCCCCACCTGTCCAGGCGTAGGGCTCAACCCCCTCCTCACTCCATCGCACACACCAAAAGGAGAATATGGAGGAAGGAGAGGGCGGAGAATTGGGTTAGGCTAAATTAAGAAAAAGATGGTGGTAAGAAGAAAGAGGGGAGAGCAAAGGAGTAAACCCCTTGTCCGGGGTCGACGCTTACTCCCCCACCTGTCCAGGCTAGGCTCAACCCTCCTCTCCATCCAACACACCTAAAAAGGAGATATGGCGAGGAGGAGAAGGGGAGGGGGTGGTTTCAGAAGGTGGCAGTTTTTTTAAAATTTGGTCATTAAGGCCTGTGCGGTACCTTGTGTTCCAGATCCGTATCCAGGAGTGATTCCATCCTTTTTCGTTTGCCGTGAGTCCATTCCGAGTATGTGTTGAAGTCCTGTTGATCAAAAGGTTTTGGAGGACCATGTTGGAGGAAGTATTGAACGAGGTGGGTTAGAAGATTTATTTTTGTGTCTACGTTAATCACTGATGTGACGTCTGTTAACATTGAGTTTCTTGTTTCTCGACATATTGAATCCCCACTTTCTGCAAAGACCAGGTAAACACAGTTCAAGGTCAATGGAAATAAATGGGACACGAAATAACCTTTTTTTGAGATTAACCTATTCTTAATCATAACCCATGGTAGGTGGTTTAGGTCCTTCACCTTGTATTCGATAGTTTGCCCGTACCTAGGATGTCTTTGTAGATTCGGGTTCGTCTTTAAACGCTGAGAGTGAACTTCCCAATGTAGTGTCCCAGAAGATCCTTAAATGTGTGTCATTAAAAATTTTCCCTATCTTTTTTTATGCTGACAGAGAGGTTGAATAGGTCGATACCAGAGGTAGGATTTGCTTGGATCAAGGATCCTGTGTCGTGGTTGTGGCGTAGCCTGGGTGAACAAAACAGGTCCTTCGGATATTTTGTAGAAAGGTTTTGAATAGCCCCTCTTCCTTAAGCTTTTGAAAGAGGTAACAATGGCTTTCCCTTCCCTGTCCTGTGTTTGTGTACAAATTCTGTCAAAATCTAAGAAGTTGGACTTAATTATGCTTAAAACATGTTAGGTGAAAGCAGCCTTGTGTAAAGAGGCATGAGTGCTCCGTTGGTTTAAAGAATAACTTTAGTCTATATCTGTACAGAAAGGGCCTTTAACACTGTTGATGTCCAGAAAGTTGATTTTCAGTCGATGCAATGGTCGGGTTAGGTTATAAGGGTGGTTTGTCCATTCAAATCAGATGACCCATTTTATAAAATCTTTTCTGATATGAGTCAGACTCCAAAGATTCATCCAGATAATCTGTAGTAACAGGTGGGTATTTGGTCTGTTTTTCTAGTATCGTTCCCTCCACTCTGCATGTAAATGTTAGATAAGCTGGGGCAAATTTTTTGCCCATTGCAGTGCCTTTGACTTGTAGGGCCATTTGACTTGTAGGAAATATGTATTTCTGGTTAGGCTGAGTTCCAGAAGCTGTTAGGATATAGTCATCAGGACGATTTCCTTCGGATGCTTGGCAAGGTATTTTTCGGACTTTACCAAGAGGTGTGTCTATGTCTGTATATATATGTGAATAATAAGCAGGATTCTTGATCTCGGCAGTTTTCGTAAAGTCAGGAGTTCCTTTGATGTAGCTCTGGTGTAGGGTAGAGATGGGGGTCAAGAAAGTGCTAGAGTATTACGCCTATCTCGTAGGCTTTAAAACTGCGCGAATAGAACTATTGGTCGTCTTATTTCGGGATTTGGCCAGGCATGTCCATTTCTGGCACACTGTTTGTGGGATCTTTGGCAAGAGATAAATAAACGTTGTCTTGGCGCGTTTTTTGGACCTTCAGATACTTTCACTTGTTTCTTGGTGATTGATGAAGCTTATTGCAGGATTATCACCAATTCTTTCCACCAGTTTCCTTATATTGGTTCAGAAAAGGCTCATGAGGTCGTATCGCTAGTTGTTGTTGGCCTAACATTCTATCCATAATGACTATAGTATGGTGCCCTTGGTCTGCCTTTTTATATCACTAGGCGGGTTGGTCTCTTTTATGGTTTAAGCTCCATTGGCTTCCGTGGTCGTGAATGTTTGGGTTGTTTTGGGGGTCTGATTCTTTAAGGATAGATTTAATCTCTCTTCTATGAGGTCATGTATTACTCTTCGTTATTTGGATGGTGGGGGTTCCCAGGTTGAAGGGGTACAAGCGTTTTTCGATGGGTTTGTTGTAGGGCCAACTATTGCAGCTAATTTATTCGTCTATGGTAATTTGTATATTGCCAATTCAGGGCATTGTCTTTCAGGGGGCCGAATCGTGGGTTTGGAATAAAAGACAGACCTTTGCTTAAGAGTTACTAGTTTGGGTTAGGGATGGCTTGAATAGTTTTTGATAGGTTACTACATCTCCTGTTTTGGCGTGTCTTTGGGTCTAGGGTTTTAATCTAAAAAAGTCGAAACCAACTGTTCTGCCATTTTCCTTCCGTTTCACTCATTCCAATGAATCCTATCTTGGACGACGCTGAAATCGTTCTTGTCCATTTCGGGATATACTGTTCTGTGGCGCGGGACAATTCTGTTTAGTTAAACTATATTTGACTGAACATTTTGGGGGGCAGGAACCTGTCCAAAATTTATAAGCGGAATCCAAACTGTTGCTTTCTGGGGTGCTGTGTGGCTGCATGGAGGAGTTCCTCACGTCTCTTTTTTAAGTATTGGAGTTCTCCGTCTCCTTGTCATTCAGGCCCAAAAAGCTAAGGATGACACTTGAGCGACTGTGGTGGTAGCGTCTCAACCAGCTTTTTAAGATGTTATGGCATGTCTTATCCGGGCCCCCGGATAGGCCATTCAACTGGATTCTCCCATTCCCTATTTCGTAGCCTATCAATGTTGAATCCCCCATAATGATAATGGGGTCTTGAAGGAATAAGTGACCAGAGATTTTTTATCCATTGCAGGGACCGATGGGATATGAACTGGGGTATCAGGAGCAGTATATCCTTCTACGTTCGCGGATCTATTCTTCAGCAAGGAAGAGGGATGGTCCGATCTTTCACGGGGGAAATCACAGGTTGAGAAAAAGTGTATATATAATGAAAGGAAGAAGTTAGGTCTTATCCATATTCATCCCGGGGTGTAAAACCTCCACCGTCCTCGTGGGGGAAAAGAGGCCAAGTTAGTGAGGTGGATGGTATCCGGTATTAAGTGGCTGGGGGGGCACCTTTACTTGATCCATTTTTTTACTTTACTTTTCTTTTTTGGAGACGGTTGCGGGACGTCATTCTTACTATGTTGTACCTGGATATTGGGAATATTCCCCTTGGAGGAGATCGTTGTTGTGGGATGGTTGGAGTATCCCAACTGCCGTCCGTATCTCCCCTTGAAACGGATTGCAGTGTGTGGTGGAAAAGCGTTGACTGTCCCGCGCGCACCACACTTGCCGCAATGCAAGCGCACGGTCTAAATCCTCCAGGCTTAGGCATGTTCTTTAATTTGGTTAAGTAGTTCCCTGCCTTCAACGCGAGAAGTGGGAAACGGAAGGTCTCTCCATCGTATTCCATTTCCACGTCTTTGCGTTGTTTTCCTTACACAGTGTTGTTTCCCTTGGTTGGGTTGTAGGGTAGCACCCCTCTAAAAAGGTCTATCGGCATTTTTTCATCCCTCTCGGCAATACAGTACCATCCCCCAGTTTGGAAAGATGGTGCCTCAGTCTTCATTAAGACGTGAATTGGTTTTGTAGAGCCGCAGAGAATCCGTGCGTGTCAGCATTCATATTCGTCTAAGAATCGTCCTCTTGGAAGATAGGGTTAGGGTTAGGGTAGGCGTAGGTTAGCGGGGAATATCCGATGACCTCCTGTTCATTTCCATGTGAATGAACAGTTAAGGCAAGAGCGAGACTGTATGCCACTGGCCCACGTACGTCATCCGCCAGTCCCCCGTTCCACTGCATCTATGTTTATTGGTTCCAAGTTTGTAGGAGATCCCTACACCTGAAAAGAAGGTGTGGCAGTCGTAGGGCAAAAAGCAAGGGAGGAAAGGGTGGCTGTGGTGATGCAGAAGGAGAGAAGAAGCAAAGAGTAGAACCCTTGTCCAGGGTCGGCCACTCCCCCACCTGTTACCAGGCGCGTTGCTCCACCAAACCTAACCCACCACACACATCCCATAAGAGGTAATTGGGGAAGGAGAGGGGGAAGAATAAAGAAAAGGGGGGGGAGGCGGGAGGAGGAGAGGAAGAGCAAAGGAGTAGAACCCCATTGTCGGGTCGAGCGACTCCCCCACCTGTACCAGGCGTGAGCTTCACCTACCCTCAACCCACACAACTAGGAGGAGGCATGGGGAGGGGAAGGGGGGAGGAAGTGAAGAACATTTGTATTAAAGAGGCTGAGTTCAGGCCATTGTGTTCCCAATTGATTAGGTTTAGAGTATGGTCGAGATTAGGTAATAAAGGAGACGGCTTGAATGAGTGTGACCTTAAATCCTAGGGCTTAAGATTAGCATGGGCCACTAATATAGGTTAGGCAGTGTTTGGGTTAGGATTATTGAAAGATGTGGTTGAAATTGAGTGCATGCTTTAAGTCTAGGCTTAAGATTAGGCAGGGTCACTGAAATTAGTTTAGGTCAAGTGTTTGGGTTGGCATTACTTTAAGATGTGGTTGGGATGTGAATGCTTTAGTGTTAAGTCCCAGGTAGTTGGGTTTAAAAGTAAGGTTTTTAGGATAGGTTTTTGTTAGAGTCTATTTGGGTTAGGGTTAGGGGTGAGGGTTAGGTTGGGTTATGGTTAGGTTAGGTTAGCGGTTAGGGTTAGTTTAGGGTTAGGTTAGGTTAGGGTTAGGGTGGGTTAGGGTTAGGGTAGGGTTAGGGTTAGGGTTAAGCGGTAGGGTTAGGGTTAGGGTTAGGGTTAGGGTTTAGGTTAGGGTTGTAGGGTTAGGAGTTAGTGTTAGGGTTAGGTTAGGTTAGGGTTAGGGTTAGGGTTAGGGTTAGGGTTAGGTTAGGGTTAGGGTTAGGGTAGGAGTTAGGGTTAGGAGTTAGCGGTTAGGGTTAGGTTAGGGTTAGGAGTTAGGGTCTAGCGTTAGGTTAGGGTTAGGGTTAG
>VHKM01001147.1:0-2500 GCA_007210695.1 Neogobius melanostomus | reverse complement strand
TTTAGGGTTTAGAGTTAGGAGTTCAGGGTTTAGGGTTAGGGTTAGGGTTAGGTTAGGGTTAGGTTAGGTTAGGGTTAGGTTAGGGTTAGGGTTAGGGTTAGGTTAGGGTTAGGGTTAGGGTTAGGGTTAGGGTTAGGGTTAGGGTTAGGGTGGTTTAGGGTTTTAGAGGTTAGGTTAGGGTTAGGTTAGGGTTAGGGTTGGTTAGGGTTAGGGTAATAGGGTTAGGTTAGGGTTAGGGTTAGGGTTAGGGTTAGGTTAGGTTAGCGGTTAGGGTTAGGGTTTAGGGTTAGGGTAGGGTTGGGTTAGAGGTTAGGGTTAGTTAGGGTTAGGTTAGGGTTAGGGCGTTAGGGTTAGGGTTTAGGCGTTAAGGGTTAGGGTTAGGGTTAGGGTTAGGGTTAGGGTCTGAGGTTACGCGGTTAGGAGTTAGGTTAGGGTTAGGGTCTAGGGTTAGGGTTAGGGTTAGGGTTAGGTTAGGGTTAAGGGTTATGGTTAGGGGTTAGGGTTAGGGTTAGTGTTAGGGTTCTTAGGTTAGGGTTAGGTAGGGTTAGGGTTAGGTTAGGGTTAGTCAGGGTTTAGGGTTAGGGTTAGGGTTAGGGTAGGGTTAGGTTTTAGGGTTAGGTTAGGGTTAGGGCTTAGGTTAGGGTTAGGGGTTGGTTGGGTTGGGTTAGGGTTAGGACTAGTTAGGGTTAGGTTAGGGGTTAGGGTTAGGGTTAGGGTGGATAGGGTATAGGGTTAGGGGGTTAGGTTAGGGTTAGGTTAGGTTAGGTAGGGTTTGGTAGGGTTAGGTGTTAGGGTTAGGGTTAGGGTTAGGGTTAGGTAGGGTTTCGGAGGGTTAGGGTTAAGGGTTTAGGGATAGGGTTTAGGGTTAGGGTTAGGGTTAGGGTTAGGGTTAGGTTTAGGTTAGGGGTTTAGGGTTAGGGTTAGGGTTAGGGTTAGGTTAGGGTTTAGGTTAGGTTAGGGTTTAGGGTTAGGGTTAGGGTTAGGGGGTTACGTTAGGGTTTAGGGTGGGTTAGGGTTAGGTTAGGGTTAGGCGTTAGGTTAGGTTAGGGTTAGGTTATAGGTTAGGGTTAGGGTATAGGTTAGGGTTTAGGGTTTAGGTTAGGGTTAGGTTAGGGTTCGGGTTCAGGAGTTAGGGTTAGGGTAGGGTTAGGGCACCGTTAGGGTTAGGTTAGGAGTAGGGGTAGGGGTTAGGTTAGGGTTAGGGTTTAGGGTTAGGGGTTAGGGTCTAGGGTTAGGGTTAGGGTTCAGGTTAGGTTAGGGTTTAGGATTTAGGGTTGGTTAGGGATTAGGTTAGGTTAGGGTTAGGGTCTAGGGTAGGGTTAGGGTTAGGGTTGGGTAGGGTTAGCGGTTAGGTTAGGGTTAGGGAGGGTTAGGGTTAGGGTTAGGGTTAGGGTTAGGGTTGCGGTTAGGGTTAGGGTTAGGGTCTAGGCGTTAGGGTTAGGTAGCGGTTTAGGGTTAGGTTAGGGTTAGGGTTAGGTAGGGTTAAGGTTAGGCAGTTAGGGTTTAGGGTTGGTTAGGGTTAGGGTAGTTAGGTTAGGTTAGGGTAGGGGTTAGGTTAGGGTTAGGGTTAGGTTAGAGGTTAGGGTTAGGGTTAGGGTTTAGGGTTAGGGTTAGGGTTAGGGGTTAGGGTTAGGGTCTAGGGGTTGGGTTAGGGTTAGGGTTAGGGTTAGGGGTTAGGTTAGGCGTTAGGGTTCAGGGTTAGGGTTTAGGGTTAGGTTAGGGTTAGGTTAGGGTTGGTTAGGAGTTAGGCGTTAGGTTTAGGGTTAGGGTTAGGGTTAGGTTAGTTAGGCGTTAGGGTGAGGGTAGGTTATGGGTTAGGGTTAGGGTTAGCAGTTAGGAGTTAGGTTAGGGTTAGGGTTAGGTTTAGGTTAGGTCTGGGTTAGGGTTAGGGTTAGTTGTTAGGTTAGTTAGGTTAGGGGTAGAGTTAGGTTAGGGTAGGGTTAGGGTAGGTTAGTTAGGTTAGTTAGGGTTAGGTTAGTTTAGGTTTAGGTTTAGGGTTAGGTTTAGGGCTTAGGGTAGTTGGGTTCAGGTTAGAGGTTTGTTAGGGATTAGGGTTAGAGTTAGGGTTAGGTTAGGTTAGGGTTAGGGTTAGGAGTTAGGGTTAGGTTAGGGTTAGGCGTTAGGGTTGGGTTAGAGTTAGGGTTAGGGTAGGGTTTAGGGTTAGGTTTAGGGTTAGGTAGGGTTAAGGGTTAGGGTTAGTTAGGGTATAGGGTTAGGGTTAGGTTAGGGTTAGGGTTCGGGTTTAGGGTTAGGGTTTAGGGATTAGGGTTAGGTTAGGGTTGGGTTAAGGTTAGGTTAGGTTAGCGGTTCAGCGTGTTGGGTTGGGTTAGGGTTAGGTTAGGGTTCACGGGTTAGGCGTTAGGGTTAGGCGTTAGGTAGGGTAGGGTTAGGGTTAGGGAGGGTTAGGTTAGAGTTAGGGTTAGGGTTGGTTAGGGTTATAGGGTTAGGGTTAGGGTTAGGCGTAGGTTAGGGTTAGGTTAGGGTTAGGATTCTCTCTCTT
>VHKM01001146.1:0-47493 GCA_007210695.1 Neogobius melanostomus | reverse complement strand
GCTTGACTAAATAGGTCTTTGCCGCGGAAAAGCGGAATTGTTCTGCCTCCACCAAATACCAAAAAAAAAAAACCCTGGGAATATTGAAAAAGACACAGGGTAAAGACGGACGCAACGCGCTCGTATGTTAATTTAACCCCACGGTGGGATACTGGACGTGAGCAAACCTTTCGCCGAATATAGTAAATATGCGCCGACCGGGGAAGGCGGCGCTTCATTGTTATTGTCGGTTTTTCTTATATAGGCCCGAGAGCCTTGACAGGGTCCGCCTGTGTATATCTCTGGAGCAAGCAGTGCGCGGATGCGTCACTGACGAAAGAACGTGCGCGTGGCAGCGTCCACAACCGCGAGCGCTCAGAACAGAGCCGGAGCGCTCCCATGCATTTACCCCAGTAAATAACGACACTCCCGGCACCCGACCAGTCCGGTGATATAAGCGTGTGCCGCGAAAGCGGCACATTTGTTTGCTGCTTCGAATAAAAAAGGGTGAAAAAACCACAACAAGGGCACGATGGACAAGAAGAGCAGTCGATCTGAGAGCGCAACGCGCCCTCTCACCTCGACCATGGCCACTCCCACCGCTCCAAAACTAATACAGTGACTCAGGGCATTGAGCCCTATCCAATAATATGGGTCTTTGCCCGCGAAAGCGGCATATTTTGCCATCTCCCAACTGCTCGCACAAAAATCACCAAAAAAAACAAACCCATTGCGAATATTGAAAAAGAACAGGATAAAAGACCGCGCGCAACGCGCTCAGTACTTGATTCATAACCACACGGCCCCTTGGATACCTGGACGTGAGACCTTTGTCCTAATATTAAATATGCGCCGCCAACGAAGGCGCGCCTTATTGTTATCTGTACCGGTCTTATATATTATTAGGCCCGAGGGGAGCCTGACAGGGTCGGGCCTGTTGTTATTGTAAAGTGCAGTGCGCGGAGGCCGCCACTGCGAAAGACGTGCGCGTTAGCGCACGTCCCAAAAAGAGCGCGGAGCGCTCAAGAAACATGAGCGCGGAGCGCTCCCCATGCATTACACAGTAATAACGACACTCTGGCACCCCGACCTGTCCGTTATAATGGCGTGTGCCGCGAAAGCCGCAAATTTGGTTGCTGCTCCGAAGGAAAAAAAAGCTGAATGAAAAACACAGGCAAGCGCAAAATGGACAAGACCTGGCCACTCACAGCACTCCAAACACTTAATACAGTGATCAGGGCATCGCGGCCTATCCGATAATATCATGGTCTTTGCGCGTAAAGCGGCATATTGCTTGCTCGCAACAAAAATACGAAAAAAAAAAAATCCATTGGAAATATTGAGAAAGAAGAGTAAATACGAGCGCAACGCGCTCGTATTGAACAATGAACCCCAGTTGGATACTGGACGTAGACCATTCCGATATATAATATGCGCCGCAAGGGCAGCGCTATATTTTACTTTTACGTTTTCCCTTATTGATTTATATTTTCCCTCTCCCCCTAAAAAGCCTAGTCTTCGGCAACTCCCACTGCATGAAAGTCCTGAATTTCTCCCAACAATTCAATTAGGTGAAAAAAAATAACTTCACATCTCCAAAATGTAAAAAATTCAAAAAAAATGCGCTCAGCGCCCCTGGAACCAAACACGTAACCATTTGCGCACCTTATGGGCCAGACCCCTCAAAATCCCAAAATCCCCGAAAAATTAGTTGCGTCGTAGATCGACAAAATTACGGACACACCTGATGGTCAGTGAAGCCAAACAACAAAGCATATATGCCCTTGAATGGCAACCATTCAGGAGGGCGGGCCATATTGCCAGAAAGCGATCTTGGCGCCGAAGGCGCCATTTCGTGGCCCTCGCATTTGAACGAACTCGTCCTTTAGGCCGATTCGATCGCAGCGGACTCCCCGTTCCTCCAGATCATTCTACACAGGGGACATCAAAAGTTATTAAAAACTTTCTAATAGGATTACCGGTGTTGTCATGGCAACGCCATGAATTCGCTCCATTTTAGCGCTCGCCGCCGCTTTCAAACATTCATAACTCCACATTACGTGTGGCCGATTTAGCGAAACTGATCGATTGAGTCGTCCGCTCCGGATGTTGTGATATAGGAAATTTGAAAATGGGCGCGATAGCGCCCCCTGAGAGCACAAAATAAAAAATGGAAGAAGGAAATTTTAAACTTCTGTCGTAACAAAAAGAAATTTGCAACAGCATCCGTTCAGTGAAACTACTCGACCACAAAAAGTTATGAGGCCACGCCCCTTTCCCAACCGTGTTGCATGGCACGACCCTTATGTCAACTTTGGCGCAGCCAAACCAAAATTGGTACACGATGCAGTTTCATGACATCCGAACAAAAAAGTACATACATGGTTGGCTAGGCAACCAACAGGAGGTCGGCCATTTGGGAAAATGTAGTAATCGTTGGCGCCGAAGGCGTTCTGCTCTCCCATTTGAACGAACTCGTCCTAGGCGTCGAACGCAGCACTCCCCGTTCGCTCCCAGATCATTCTACACAAGTGGGACATTAAAAGTTATTAAAAACTTCTAACTAGGATTACGGTGTTGTTCATGGCAAACGCCATGATTCGGGTCCGTGTTTCAGGACTCGCCGCCGTGTTAAAGATCATTTACTCGCACCAAACTGAAGCGATTTGAGCCGTAACTTCAATCGGTGGTCGAGTCGTCGAACTCCGATGTTTCATGATTAGCACATTTGAAAATGGGGCGTATAGCGCCCCTGGCAGAGCACCAAATAAAATAATGAAGATAGACCAACTGTGTCGTAGACAAAAAGAATTGGCACAGACGGCGTCACGTATGATCCCGATTAAAAAAAGTCAATCATGGCCACGCCTCTTTCCTTATGGTTCCATTGGAACCACCCGTTCCAACCTTTGCGCAGCCAAACCAAAATGAAGTAACACACGTGCGTCATGAACTGTCCGATAAAAATTACATACATGCTTTGCTAGCAACCAAACAGCGAGTCGCCCCATTTGGGAAAAATCCAGTGATTGGCGGCGAAGCGCATTCTTGCCTTCTCTTTATAATTCGACCTAGTGTGCGGTAGGCGCGGTTAGCGCTCCCGTATGGCCGGGCGTTGCGGCCCGGCGGTCAAACCGGCCAAACGAGACCATGTCGAGGCCTCAAAATGCGTGCGGCTTTAATTTTATTATTATTTTTCTTCTACCGTGTTTTTTTTTGGAAAAACTCGACGAGTCGTCGACCGAAAACTCCCATTTTTTTGCCAAAAATTCAAAAATCACGGCGATACACAGTGCTTCATTAAGTTCATTTCAAAAATTCCAAAAATGGCGCGCCAGCGCCCCCTGGAAATCAAGATTACAATTGCGCCTATCGAGAATGCCCAAAAATTGTTAGTTGCGTAGACGAAAAAAATTCGGCACATATTGGTCACATTGAAAGCCAAACAAAACATTTACGTTGCTAGGCAACATCAGGAGGGCCGGCCATATGGCCAGAAGAAGCGATCTGGCGCCGAAGGCGGCCATTTCGTTGCCCTGCCTATTGAACGAACTCCTCTGAGGGCGCTGAACGCAGCGGATCCCGTTCGCTCCAGATCATGCTACACAATGGCGAATCAAAAGTTATTAAAAACTTCTAATAGGATTAAACGGGTTTCAGGCAACGCATGAATTCGGCGTCCATTCTCACCGCTCGCCCACGCGTTCAAAGACTCAACTCCACATACTGTGGTCCGATCTGAACGAAAACTTTGGATCGTTGGTGAGGTCCTCGACCCCGGATGTTCATCTTGTGATATAGGAAATTTGAAATGGCGCGAGCCGCCCCCTGAGAGCACCAAATAAAAATGAATGAGGAAAAAATCTGAAACTTTGTCGTAGAACAAACAGAAATTATGGCACAGACAGTTCCGTCAACGGACCCCGAACAAAAAGTAATTGGGCCACGCCTTTCCCCACCGTGTTGCCATGCAACGACCTGATGTTCAACTTTGCGCAGACCAAAAACCAAAATTGTGTTACACGCGTGCGTATGACTGTCCGAACAAAAGTACATTACGTTGTTGCTATCCCAACCACAGTGAGGCGCCATTTTGGAACATCGAGCCATTCTGGCGCCGAAAGGTCGCCATCCTTCTTGCCTTTGTCTCTTTTATCTTTCAACCTAGGTGTGGGCAGGTAGGCGCGAGCGGGCCTCCCGGTTATTGGGCGCGTTGCGGCCACCGGCGGTCACCGGCCAAACAGACCCTGAGCGGCCTCTAAATTGCCGCTTGCGGCTTATTATTATTATTTTATTATTTTCCCTCTCCCCTAAAAAGGCCCAGTTTCGGGTAACTTCCCACCGACGAAAGTCCTGAATTTGCCCAAAATTCAATATGTAAAAAAAAACCTTCACATCTCTCAAAATGTTTAAAAATGAAAAAATGGCGCTCAGCGCCCCCTGGAAAACAGCGTTAAACATTCCCATGGCCAGACCCCCCAAAATCCCCGAACAATCCCCGAAATTTTAGTTCGTCGTAGACGAAAAAATTCGGCACAGTCATTGGTCACGTAAAGCCAAAACAAAAACATATTACGCGGTGCTAGGCAACATCAGGAGGGCGCCATATTGGCCAGAGAGCGATCTTGGGCGCGAAGGCGCCATTTCGTGCGCTCGCATTTGAACGAACTCCTCCGAGGGCGTGAACGCAAGCGACTCCCCGTGTCGTCCAGACTCATCTACCACAAGTGGACATCAAAAGTTATTTAAGAACACTTTTCAATAGGATTAACGGTGTGTCATGGCAACGCCATGACTTGGGTCCGTTTCGCGCTCGCACCGCATTCAAACAGTCATAACTCGCAACCAAACTGGGCCGATTTGAGCGAAAATTTGAAATCGTTGGTCGATCCGCGACCCCGATGTTTTGATATATGAAATTTGAAAATGGGCGCGATAGCTGCCCCCTGCAGAGCACAAAATAAAACATGAAGATGGTGAAAAAAATTGAACTTTGTGAGAACAAACGAAATTTGGCCACAGACATTGTCCACGCTGACCCCGAACAAAAAAACTTATTGAGGCCACGCCCTTTCCCACCGTATCTAGTTGCCATTGGCAACGACCGATGTCAACTTTGGCGCAGCATACCAAAATTAGTACACGTGCGTCATGCTGTCGAACAAAAATACATTACAGTTGCTAGGGGCAACCAAACAGGAGGTCGGGCCATTTTGGGAAAAATGATAATCTGTCGCGAAGGCCCATTTCGTGCACTGCAGTTGAGAACTCCTCCTTTAGGCGTTCAACGCAGCGGACTCCCGTTCGACTCCAGAATCATCACACAAGATGGGACATCAAAAGTTATTAAAAACTTTTCTAATAGGATTACGGTTGTCATGCAAACGCCATGAATTTCGGCGTCCATTTTCATAGCGGCTCGCCGCCACGTTCCAAACAGTCATTTAACTCGCACGATTACTGTGGATCCGATTGAGCGAAACTTGAATCGTTGGTCGAGCGTCGACCCCGGATGTTTTTGATATATGAAATTTGAAAATGGGCGCGGATAGCGCGCCCTGCAGAGCATCAAATAAAAATGAATAGGGAACAAACTCGAAAACTTGATCGTAGACAAAAGAAATTTGCACAGACATCCGTCACGTGATCCCAACAAAAAAAGTCATTGAGGCCACGCCCTTCCAACGTGTTGCCAGGCAAGACCCGATGTCAACGTATGGCGCAGCCAAACCAAAATTGGCCACGTTTGTGCGTCACGACAGTCCCAAACAAAAAAAAAGTACATTACATGGCTTGTAGGGCAACCAACAGGAGGGCGGCATTTTGGGGAAAAAATGTCAGTAAATCTGCGCCGCCGAAGGCGCTCATTTCGTGCACTCCCATTGACGAACTCGTCCTAGGCGTTGAACGCAGCGGATTCCCCATTCCTCTCAGATCATTCTACAAAGTGTGACATCAAAAGTTTTAAAAACTTTTCAATAGATTGAACGGTGTTGTCTATGGCAACGCCATTGAATCGCGTCGTCAGCACTCGCCGCCGGTAAACAGTGCATAACTCTCACAAACTTGAAGCCGATTTGAGCGTAACTTCAATCGTTGGTCGAGTGGGTCGACCCCAGATGTTTGATTTCAGGACATTTGAAAAATGGGCGCGATAGCGCCCCCTGCAGAGGCCCACCAAATCAAAATGAATGAAGAAAAATCCAAACTTGGCAACGACTATGTCAACTTTAAGCAGGCAACCCAAAAATGGTACACGCGTGCGTCATGACTGTTCCGAACCAAAAAAGTACTTTACGTGGTTGCTAGGAAACCACGGAGGTCGGCCCATTTGGAAATATGGAGGTGATCTCGCGCCAAAGGCGCCATTTCTTGCTGCTCTCTTCTACAAACTCGACCGGAGGGCGGTGCAGCGACATCATTAACCACGAATACGCGGAAGCGGCCTCCCGGTTAATTGGGCGCGTGCCGGGCACGGCATCAACCGGACCAAACGAGACCCTCGAGGGCCTCTAAATGGCCGCTGTGCGGCTTAATTATTATTATTTTTCTCTCGCCTCCTCAGAAACCAGTTCGGCAACTTACCACCGACCGAAAAGTCCTGAATTTCTGCCCAAAATTCAATTACGTGAAAAAAAAAACTTCACATCTCCAAAATTGTTAAAAAAATTCAAAAAAAAATGGCGCGTCAGCGCCCCCCTGGAAAAACAGCTTTAACGATTTTGTTGCCTTGGCCAGACCCCTCACCAATCCCAAATCCCCGAAAATTTAGTTCGTCATAGACGAAACAAAAATTCGGCACAGTGATTGGTCACGTGAAGCCAAACAAAAAAAGATATTACGCGGTTGCTAGGCAACCATCAGGAGGGCGGCCATATTGGCCAGAAGAGCGATCTGGCGCCGAAGGCGCCTTTCGTGCCCTCGCATTTGAACGAACTCGTCCTAGGCCGTTGAACGCAGCGACTCCCGTTCGCTCCAGATCATCTACACAAGTGTGACATCAAAAGTTATTAAAAACTTTCTAATAGGATTAACGGTGTTGTCATGGCAACGCCATGAATTCGGCGTCCATTTTTAGCGCTCGCCGCCCGCGTTCAAACAGTCATAACTCGCACATACTGAAGCCGATTTGAGCGAAACTTGAATCGTTGGTCGAGTCGTCGACCCCAGATGTTGTGATATAGGAAATTTGAAAATGGGCGCGATAGCGCCCCCTGCATAGCACCAAATAAAAATGAATGAGGAAAAAAATTGAACTTTGTCGTAGACAAACGAAATTTGGCACAGACATCCGTCATGTGACCCCGAACAAAAAACGTATTTGAGGCCACGCCCCTTTCCCACCGTGTTGCCATGGCAACGACCGGTGTCAACTTTGGCGTAGCTAAGCCAAAATTGGTACACGCATGCGACACGACTGTCCGAACAAAAAAGTACATTACGTGGTTGCTAAGCAACCAACAGGAGGTCGGCCATTTTGGGAAAATCCAGTGATCTGGCGCCGAAGGCGCCATTTCTTGCCTTTGCTCTTTATAATCTCGACCTAGTGTGGCAGGTAGGGCGCGGTAGGCGCCTCCCGGTTATTTGGGCGGCGTGCGGCCACCGGCGTCAACCGGCCAAACGAGACCCTCGAGGGCCTCTAAATGCCGCTTGCGGCTTTAATTATTATTATTTTTCTTCTCCCCCTCAAAGTCCACTTTCCCACTGACGAAAAGTCCTGATTTTTTGCACAAAATTCAAACACGTGAAAACAAAATTCTTCACATTTAGAAATATAAAAAAATCAAAAAAATGGCGCGCCAGCACCCCCTGGAAAATCAAAATTACATTGCGCCTATGGAGATGCCCGAAAACTTGACTTCGTCGTAGACGAAAAAAATTCGGCACAGTGATTGTTCATGTGAAGCCAAACAAAAAACATATTACGCGGTTGCTAGGCAACCATCAGGAGGGCGGCCATATTGGCCAGAACAGCGATCTGGCGCCTTTGGCGCCAGATCGTGCCCTCGCATTTTAACGAACTCGTCCTAGGGCGTTGAACGCAGCGACTCCCCGTTCGCTCCAGATCATCTACACAAGTGGGACATCAAAAGTTATTAAAAACTTTCTAATAGGATTAACGGTGTTGTCATGGCAACGCCATGAATTCGGCGTCCATTTTCAGCGCTCGCCACCGACTTCAAACAGTCATAACTCGCACATACTGTGGCCGATTTGAGCGAAACTTGAATCGTTGGTCAAGTCGTCCGACCCGGATGTTTTGATATATGAAATTTGAAAATGGGCGCGATAGCGCCCCCTGGAGAGCACCAAATAAAAATTAATGAGGAAAAAATTTGAACTTTGTCGTAGAAAAAAGAAATTTGGCACAGACATACGTCACATGACCCCGAACAAAAAAGTCATTGAGGCACGCCCCTTTCCCCACCGTGTTGCCATGGCAACGACCCGATGTCAACTTTGGCGCAGCCAAACCAAAATTGGTACACGCGTGCGTCATGATGTCCGAACAAAAAGTACATTACATGGTTGCTAGGCAACCAACAGGAGGTCGGCCATTTTGGGACAAATGTAGTAATCTGGCGCCAAAGGCGCCATTTCATGCTCTCCCATTTGAACGAACTCGTCCTAGGGCGTTGAACGCAGCGACTCCCCGTTCGCTCCAGATCATCTACACAAGTGGCACATCAAAAGTTATTAAAAACTTTCTAATAGGATTAACGGTGTTGTCATGGCAACGCCATGAATTCGGCGTCCATTTTCAGCACTCGCCGCCGTGTTTAAAGAGTCATAACTCGCACAAACTGAAGCCGATTTGAGCGAAACTTGAATCGTTGGTCGAGTCGTCAACTCCGGATGTTGTGATATAGGACATTTGAAAATGGCCGCGATAGCGCCCCCTGCAGAGCACCAAATAAAAATGAAAGAGAATAAGATCAAACTTTGTCGTAGACAAAAGAAATTTGGCACAGACGTGCGTCACGTGATCCCGATAAAAAAAGTCAATTATGGCCACGCTCTTTTCCCATCGTGTTGCTATGGCAACGACCCGGCATCAACTTTGGCGCAGCCAAACCAAAATTGGTACACGCGTGCGTCATGACTGTCCGAACAAAAAAGTACATTACATGGTTGCTAGGCAACCAACAGGAGGTCGGCCATTTTGGGGAAAAATCGAGTGATCTGGCGCCGAAGGCGCCATTTCTTGCCTTTGCTCTTTATAATCTCGACCTAGTGTGGCAGGTAGGGCGCGGTAGCGCCTCCCGGTTATTGGGGCGGCGTGCCGGCAACCGGCGTCAACCGGCCAAACGAGACCCTCGAGGGCCTCTAAATGCCGCTTGCGGCTTTAATTTATTTGTTTGTTTTTTGTTTGATTTTAGACTCTACACCGGCCTGCAGCACACCTGCATTGATCTCTTTGATACAGGTATTTACTTTTTTTCTTGTTACATTGGCATTGTTTCCTTTAAATATACAAACTGATATACTTTACTAAAACTTTTACCAAAGTGGACAACAATTTAACCATGCTACCAGTTCAACTCCAAGCAAACATAATCTGACTTTATTATTTCTGTTGTAGCTGTTCAGGTTAAGCTCCAGAAGAAAAGCCCTGTAGAGCCCAAAGTGTAAGAGGTGAGTGTCAGTTTTGTGCAGCTTGTAGTCCTGGTGTAGTCTCAGTTGTATCAGCCCAGTGCAGCCTGTGGGCCTGGTTTAGGTCTATTCTAGTACATTGTGTATCAAACTGTGTCGGTTTCTCCTCTTCGTTAACATTAAATTCTAACAAGTCTTCTTTTTCTTTTCTTTTTTCCCCTAGCAGCTTTCTTGCCAGTTTTCTCACCTAAACTCACCTACAATGATGGGCTGAAGAAGTAGCCACTGCGATATATGGACTAGAAAGAAAAGATGGCATGAAAAGCAAGGTAGCAAATTTCTAATTTTGTCCAAAAGCATTTGACCCACAGTATGAGAGGAATGAAATATGAACTGTTAAACTAATACAAGAATCAAAAGCATTTCTAAAAGTGTTTGCTCTAAACTACAAACTGTATGTACTCTGTGAAGGCCATTCATTATAGTTTAAATATATATTTTTTCAACATAATTTGTAACATTTTGTAACATAATGCAGCCTGTAGTGATTATCTCCATTGAGCTCAACAGTCCCGCCTACTTCCTGTTCTTTAGTGAGAGTCCAAGGTATAAATCCCATTTAATCCATTGACTTTGAGAAATATTAAGAGTTTAAAAGCACAACACAGACTCATTATCTATGTGCTAAAATTGTGTGCTAAAACCAGTGTTGGGAACGTTACTTTAAAAAGTAATTAGTTATAGTTACTCACTACTTGTTGCAAAAAGTAACTGAGTTAGTAACTGAATTACTCTATAATGAAAGTAACTCGTTACCAGGACAAGTAACTATTTGCGTTACTGTAAAAAAAAAATTTGCTTTATATCAAATACATTTTTGTTGTTGCACTTTTCAAAAGTCAGTTGAAATGAGTAGAACAGACAGAGGTGTTTGTATGCATGTACTATCATGTAAAATATGTTCATAGTAACTGAATGAACTGAATGGGGGGTAGAGTGGGGGAGGCCTCTGTGACTGAATGGTATTGACCAGTATTTGCGTCGCTGTTTTATTAATGTCAATGTCATTAATACGGCCGTAATAGATGAAATCAATGGGGTTTTACTTGCAACACACGTCCAAGACTGGAAGTGGGCGGGACTTTGTCTATAGGGCTTGGTGTCATTAAAGCTAAATTTAGACAAAAAGGTTAATTTCTAGTATGATAATTCTTCACATGCATTTTTATGTTACATTTGCTTTTGTTATTTATTGTCTGGTAGTCAAGTAGGTAGTTTTGTACAGTCATGTTTTTGTATTACAGTATAATAAATTGTGTAATAAAGAAGCTGCAATAAGATTGATGGTCTGTTGATTTTAGAAACATTGTTTCAATGTCAAATCAATGAAATATTAATGCTTAATACTGTTAAATCCATGTTGATTCAATGTTGATGTAGTGTTGAAAATTCAGCGTTGTTTCAATGTTGATAATTCTAGTTGATCTGAATGTTGTTTCAATGTCATAATCAATGAAAGATCAACGTTGGATCAACATTCAACATAACGAGCAACGTTGACGTCATTTCAACGTCAGAAATCAACGTTGATTCAACGAAAAAGCCTGACGCTAGATCAACGTTGATTCAACGACATTTTGCTATCTGGGGATTGTTAAGTTTTGTCAAAATCAAAGTTACAAAGACGAGATTTTATCTCTACAGAAGGGTCAAAAGGTTAAAAGGACTAGTCATATTGTAAAACTAGATCCTGTGTTGGACAATGGTATTCTAAGGGTTGGTGGAAGGTTAGATAAATCTGCGTTACCATCCAGTGTTAAACACCCTGTAATACTTCATCAGGACCACTATGTGTCCTCTTTGATTTTCAGACATATTCACAAACAAACAGGTCATAGTGGTAGAAACTTAATGCTATCCAAACTAAGAGAAAAATATTGGATTCCAAAGCTGATGCAGCTCTCAGGAAAATATTGTCAAATGTGTACCATGTAAAAGGTTGTCAGCTAAGCCTGGTGAACAGAGAATGGCAACCTGCCACAAGACAGACTTGAAACAGACAATCCCCCTTTCACAAATGTAGGGATAGCCTATTTTGGACCTTTCGAGGTTAAATGTGGCAGAAGTTATGGGAAAAGGTATGGTGTTTTGTTTACGTGCCTTACCACAAGAGCAATTCACATAGAAGTTGCTCACTCACTTGAAACGGACTCTTGCATTAACGCATTCAGAAGGTTTGTGGCTAGAAGAGGCCAAGTTTCTGTTATGAGATCAGACAATGGTACAAACCTAGTAGGTGCAGAAAAGGAAATGTGTGAAGCAATCAAAGGTTGGAATAAGTCTAAAATCGCAGAGTCACTTTTGCAAAAAGGTGTTGCGTGGACATTCAATCCACCAGCTGGATCTCATTTCGGTGGGATTTGGGAAAGGCAGATACGTTCTGTCAGGAAAATCCTTACCCAGTTACTGAGACAACAGACTCTTGATGATGAGCGTCTTCACACTTTGTTTTGTGAAGTGGAGTCTATTATAAACGATAGACCCATTACAAGAGTTTCTAACGACACTAATGACATAGAAGCATTAACCCCAAATCATTTGCTTCTAATGAAAAGACAACCTGTGTTACCACCTGGTTTATTCAGAAGGAGGACTTGTACTCAAAGAGACGGTGGCGTCAAGTTCAATACTTGTCGGATATTTTTTGGAAGCGTTGACCAAAGAGTATCTTCCACTTTTGCAAGAGAGACAGAAATGGTTAAACGTGAAAAGAAACCTGAAACCCGGTGATGTTGTTCTTATTGTAGATGACAGTGCACCTAGAGGTTCATGGTTAATGGGAAAGTTGAAAAGGTAACATGTGATTCAAATGGTCATGTGCGAAGAGTTTTTGTGAAGACTAAAAGTAGTGTTTTGGAAAGACCAGTAGACAAACTGTGTCTTTTGCTTGAAATGGAAGATTAATGTATTTTGTTAAAGCCATAGGAATGTGGTATACAGTTGGAACATGGTTTAGGTTAAACGATATTTAAATGTCGCTTAAGTTGTTTTGATAATTGTTATGCCCTAGCAGTAACAATTAGGGGCCGGAATGTAAGCGCCATTTCATACGGCCTACATGTTTATGAATAATTCATGTTCAATATATATTATATTTTGTATTTCATATTTGAATATTTTGGTTAAAAGAAATGATACATTTCATATGTAATATTTGATTTAAAAGTATGTACAATTGTAATAATTAATTGGGTTATTTACAAAGAAAGCCAATGCATGTTGTTTTGCCATAGAGGGCGCAGTGTATTGTTTTTGCCCACGAACAAGAAGTTGTTGTTTGACTTGACTTCAGAAAATAAAAGATGGCTGACGGAGCAACACGGTCATTTTACCGTGCTGCGACGGATAATGTTGTCACACGCGTAAAATCAGCCTCAGTGTCAGTCATTTATAGAAGAGGTTAAATTAAGATCAAAGAAGAAACTAATGAACGAAAGATTTGCCTCTACACCTATGAATGAAGATCTCAGTAAAGTTCAGATGTGAGTGGAGGCGTCTGAATACTTTGGAAACATAGATCATCACAGAAGTCATTAAGCTGATTATGGATCATAGACACGAGACTCTGGGACTTGGGGACAGTTGTTTCTGTTTCCTGTTGGATGAATTGACTTTACGATTGTTATAAGACGATGTCAGTCTGACTGTGACGTGTTGGACAGCGGTGGATCTCACCTCTGAGCTTTGGGGTCAGTGGTTTTAGAGTGAGGGGCTCCGTCCTCTCTGTGCTCTGTCTCCTCCATTATGTGTCCAGCTGAGACGACTGAAGCTTCAGGAAGATCTAAGAGACAAATAACAGAACACTTTGTTGTATCTACGACTAATCTGGGAATAAGAAGAGTTTACGCCCGTACTCCAAACCATCTATTGATACATTTGATTAACAACATAACAATGACTAATAGGGCTGCACGATTGAGAAAAAACCTAATTGCGTTTTTCTGACAAATATTGCGATTGCGATGCGATTTTTCGATTTTTCTGTTCAATACTTTAAGTGCGTAAACTAAAATTATGAATAAAATATTGTGTTACTTTTATGAAACAAAGGGTTAAATAAACTACATACATAGTGATTAAGGTAATGAGATTGTTCGATGCTTCGTGATTATTAAATGTTCCCCTTAATGTCCAAAATTACTGAAACTACTGGGATTTTACACATGAAACAAAAACTATACATTACAAAAACTAAATACTAAATAACTGGGCGACACGGTAGTACAGCGGTTAGCGCTCGTGCTTCAGAGCTAGAAGGTCCGGGTTCGATTCCCACCAGGGACGGGCCCTTTCTGTGTGGAGTTTGCATGTTCTCCCCGTGTCTGCGTAGGTTTCCTCCGGTTTCCCCTACCACTAAAAACATGTACAATAGGTCAGGATGTATGAGAGTGTGTTTGAGAGTGCACATGGGGGACGACGGATGGAAATTAGCCCAAGGCTACAATCCGGTGTGGCTTGTTCATTAACTTGCACTGTCCCTACCAAAATAAACCAATAAACAAAAACAAACAAAACAAACAATAGATCTGTGGATTTTACATTTCGAGATCTCCATCAAAAACTCAACGTGAATGTTGAGACGAGTGGTGCTGGTCATCGGTTTCTGAATGTCTGGCTCTAAAGAGGAGAATTTCAGTCTCACACTGGAAACCTAACGTAACAGGTATTGGGCATGAGCACTTTGAGGGCAGACTCTGTAAGCTTTGGATGTTAGGTAACGCAAACTCGTGCACAGACGCACATGCCGTGGAAAATAGACATTTGGTTCCACAAAAGCGTTCTCTGGATCACAAGCAACAAAACGCTGCTTATTCTATGAAATCCGCCGCATATTGACGTCAAACACCTGCTGTAAAGATGGTAGAATGAGTCGTGGCTGAATACAGTGGACGCGCGTACGGCGGCGGTGAGCGGCGGCGAGCAGCAGCAGGCCGAGATTGTTCGACCCGCCACAACCAGACCCGCCATCAAAGGAGAATTTATGACCCGATCCGCGAGCATGGCTGCGGAGACCGCGGGGGAACCCGCAACCCGCGCATCAGGTGCGCTAATGCCCCCAGCCATGTGTGAAATCCTGTTTTACAACAGCTACATATTGACGAACGGGATGAAGAAAGATTACGCACGGTTCTGAGAAGTGCCCTCCGTGCGCATCCATGTCGTGTGTGTTAGCTGCTTTGCTGCAGACAGAGAAAGCCGGTGTACTGCATACAAGCTTGTTTCCATTGTCATTTCTGATTGGCCACCAAGGCAGGAACGCGAGATTCGACCATTTTGATTGGCTAATAGGTTTGTCAATCAAATGTCAGAGGCGGGAAAAAAAAACTCAGCCCCCTGAGGTTAGGTTATCGCAGGAGTTAAAACCTCAATATCGATGCGATAAAGGTTAATCGTGCAGCCCTTATTGACTAATGACAAATCAATGAAGAAATCAAATCCTGGTTCTTCCTCAACGTCCTCAAGCTCAACAGTGATAACACCGAGGTTCTGCTCATCCGCACAAAGTCCATCCAAAACTAACACCATGGGCCAGACGAGATATCGGTACCATGATCACCATAATCCCGGAAAGGCACCACTTTCAAAACATAAATGAAAAATGTGGCTTAGTGGTTTAGCAACAGCCTTTGCTGAGAGCCTTAACAGTCTGTTTTCCATCTGATCAACAGCACATGGCTTATGGTCTAATGACATGAGAAGCTTTTCAACATCCTCCACTGCAACACTGGTCAATTCAAACATGCATTTCTTTCCACTCAGAATCTGTGAATGAATGATTGAGAGAGTGCAGTGTTCCCTCCTGCATTTCATTTCTCATTTACTTTTTCAACAGTATAATTATTAAAATGATTAGCAATATCTATAGGTTTTGTTAAATCTCTCCCTCCTTTAGTTTCTTCTAATAAAGACTGATAATACATCTTTTTTTAATTTGTTGATTTTAGTAACTTTATTCCTCAGAGAGCAGTAAGCGTCCCAATCAGTCACATTTCCAGATACAGTGGCAGCTTTCTTAAGTTGGTTTCTTTCTCGATCCAACCAGGGGCTTTTGTGCTTCTAACAGTATGTTTTTAATTGGAACTTGATCATCACACACTTGGATCAAGCCAGTTGTAAACCAGGGCTAAACCAGGACTCACTCAGGACTAAACCAGGATTAATTCAGAACAGAATCAGAACCATCAATAGAAAAGCAAATGGCTCATATGAACATGGGCTAAGCTAAAGTTGCACAGATTTACTCCAAACTAAGACAGTACAAAATAAAGTCTAAAACCAACCAAGACTCAAGTCTAGTCTTGCACCAGATACTTTTACTTCAAATGTATAGACACTTTCCTTTTCACAATTGAACCCACTTTGTGCACTGAACAAACTGCAGGGCTATTGAAGCTGCAGCACGTTTTGCAGTGTACTGTATCATGTCAGCGATCCAAACTAAAAACAAACACTGAGCAGGCAGGTCTTGTCTGACATGTTTCTTGCTCCATTTCTCTACTGTCCTCATTCTGGCCTCTGTCCCTCTGTGTCATCTCTCCCTCTTTGTGCTAATGAGCAAACATCATTCAGAATCACAGACATATTGTAAAATATTATGTTTCAGTTAAAAAAATAAGTTCTTACAGTTATATTATATACAGTATATTGTAATCCTGGTTTAAAAAAATGCCTAATTTCTGCAATAATACAAACGGGTAATATTATTATCACTATCAACTATTTTCGTACCTTATTCTGGCCTCTGTCCCTGCCATCTCTCCCTCTCTGCTCTATAAATCCACCAGAGCAATTATTAAAAACCCAAACTTATGACATATACTGTAGTATTATAAATATGTGAAACTGTACCTGGGTTGCCTTCCTGTCATTTTTTGAAAAAGCCCCTGATGTCCATGATGGTAAGTCACTAAAATATGCATTATTATGTTATACAATTAAGCAAGATTGTAATTAAGTACAATAGATAAGTGAAGCCCTGTACGTTTCCACATACTGTCCTTAAAACAAGGCTAATTACTTTTCTCAAGAACGAAACACAAGTAGTGGCACCTGCTGATCGCAGCATCAGCAAAGGAAGTGTTTCCTCTAAATCATGTGACCTCATCAGCCAATCACAGAGCAGTACAGTTTACCCAGCTGTGAGTGCAAACTGAGCGAGTGACGGAACTTACAACAAGATTTCACTTTATTTCAGAGGGATTTTTAACATTGAATTCCAGCTTGATTTATTCAGCTTTGAACAAGAGAAAACAAAAATAAAAAAATATTGTCAAAACATAAAATGACAGAAAAGTTGCAGTACACGGTTTCCTCATATTTCTGTCACTAATGTATTGATTTCTCTACATAATGTTTTTCTCTCTTCACCTGCAGCGTCTGGCCTTAAGTCAGAGAGAGAAACTAAACGGCTCTAAGGACAACATTTAGACCCAGATCTGGACTTGTTTTATAAATGTTTCTCAGTGTGAGGACGGTCCAGATCCAGTGATGGAGAGACAAGGCCACAGCGCCATCTACTGACCTGTTGGAGCAGGAGGCAAACTGTAAGATATGATTCACATTATCACTGACTGACAGTACCTACAATGAATCGTCATCTGAAAATGAGTCATGTAGAAATTATTCTATAAATGGAGACTTTGAACTAAATACACCCATCTTCTCTGAACAAAACATAAACCAACTAACTGATGATATTGATCCTGATACAAACTTAAATAACTGATATAGTTAGAAATGTCATAAATAAGAAATCCTTGGACTGTGACGAGGTAGATATGAGTATTGTTAAACAGGTCATCGATCACATCGTCATACTGCTATCTCATATTTTAATTTGTATTTCAAAACTGGTACATTTCCAGATTTAATGAAAATGGCTAAAGTTATTCAACCCCGCGAGCTGCTACCTTAACGTGGTGGGGTTGTTTGAGTGCCCGAATGATCCTTGGAGCTATGTTGTTTGGGGCATAATGCTCCTGGTAGGGTCTCCCATGGCAAACAGGTCCAAGGTGACGGGTCAGACTAAGAGCAGCTCAGAAGACCCCCATGGACAGTACAACAACAAGGACCGTGACGTCGCCCGGTATGGCGCAACCGGGGCCCCATCCTGGAGCCAGGCCTGGGGTTGGGGCTCGAATGCGAGCGCCTGGTGGTCGGGCCTCTGCCCACGGGGCCCGGCCGGGCACAGCCCGAAAGGACGACGTGGGCCCGCCCTCCTGTGGACCCACCACCCGCAGAGGGATCCGTAGGGGTCGGGTGCAGAGAGGACTGGGTGGCAGTCAAAGGCAGGTGCCTCGACGACCTGGTCCGCATGCGCAGCTTCTGGCGTTCAGGACATGGAACGTCACTTCGCTGGGGGGGAAGGAGCCTGAGCTTGTGCGGGAGGTTGAGAGGTACCGGCTAGATATAGTCGGGCTCAACTCCACGCACAGCCTGGGTTCCGGATCCCAACTCCTGGAGAGAGGCTGGACGCTCCATGTCTCTGGAGTTGCCCGCGGGGAGAGGCGGCGGGCTGGGGTGGGTTTGCTTATAGCCCCCCAGCTCAGCCGCCACGTGTTGGAGTTCACCCCTGTGAACGAGAGGGTCGCGTCCCTACGCCTTCGGGTTGGGGACAGGTCTCTCACCGTTGTCTCGGCCTACAGGCCCAACATCGGTGCAGAGTACCCGGCCTTCTTGGAGTCCCTGGGAGGGGTACTAGATGGTGCTTCGGTTGGAGGCATGGAGTCCGAGTGGACCATGTTCTCCTCCTCCATTGTCGATGCGGCTGCTCGCAGTTGTGGCCGTAAGGTCTCTGGTGCCTGTCACGGTGGCAATCCCCGAACCCGGTGGTGGCGCCCGGAAGTAAGGGATGCCGTCAAGCTGAAGAAGGAGTCCTACCTGGCCTTGTTGGCTTGTGGGACTCCGGAGGCAGCTGAGAGGTACCGGCAGGCCAAACCTGCTGCAGCTCGTGCAGTCACAGAGGCAAAAACTCGGGTCTGGGAGGAGTTCGGAGAAGCCATGGAGGAGGACTATCGGTCGGCCTCGAAGAGATTCTGGCAAACCATCCGGCGCCTCAGGAGGGGGAAGCAGTGCTTCACCAACACTGTTTACAGTGCGGGTGGGGAGCTGTTGACCTCCACTGGGGATGTGGTCGGGCGGTGGAAGGAGTACTTCGAGGATCTCCTCAATCCCACTGTCACGTCTTCCGATGAGGAGGCAGAGGCTGGGGACTCAGAGGGGGGTTCGTCCATCACCCAGGCTGAAGTCACTGAGGTGGTTAGAAAGCTCCTCGGTGGCCCCGGGGGTGGATGAGATTCGTCCCGAGTACCTTAAGTCTCTGGATGTTGTAGGGCTGTCTTGGCTGACACGTCTCTGCAACATCGCGTGGCGGTTGGGACAGTGCCTCTGGATTGGCAGACCGGGGTGGTGGTCCCTCTCTTTAAGAAGGGGGATTGGAGGGTGTGCTCCAATTACAGAGGGATCACACTTCTCAGCCTCCCCGGTAAGGTCTACTCCAGGGTGCTGGAGAGGAGGATCCGGCCGATAGTCGAAACCTCGGATTCAGGAGGAACAATGCGGTTTTCGTCCCGGTCGTGGCACACTGGACCAGCTCTATACCCTACATCGGGTGCTCGAGGGTTCGTGGGAGTTCGCCCAACCAGTCCACATGCGCTTTGTGGATTTGGAGAAAGCGTTCGACCGTGTCCCTCGTGGTTCCCTGTGGGGGCTGCTCCGGGAGTATGGGGTCCGGGGCCCTCTGCTAAGGGCTGTCCGTTCCCTGTATGACCGTAGCAGGAGCTTGGTTCGCATTGCCGGCAGTAAGTCAGACTTGTTTCCGGTGCGTGTTGGTCTCCGCCAGGGCTGCCCTGTGTCACCGGTTCTGTTCATTACCTTTATGGACAGAATTTCTAGGCGCAGCCAGGGGCCGGAGGGTGTCCGGTTTGGGAACCTCAGGATCTCATCTCTGCTGTTTGCAGACGATGTTGTTCTGTTGGCTTCATCAAATCAGGACCTTCAGCTGCACTGGGGCGGTTTGCAGCCGAGTCCCCGGATAAAGCGGAAGAAAATAGATGGACGGAAACTAAAGTCAATAAAGAAAGTGTTTTTCACATTCCTCGTTATATTTGAAGTTTAGGAAAATGACTTTGAGCTTCACATTTAGTCACATGATTCTCTTGAACCTGTTTGGAACCTGGACTCTGGACTTTTTACTGCTTTTATAACCGGATGATGTGGAGACAGACGGACATTGTATCATCAGGTTTGTTATAAACCTCCTGAATTAATCGTCACAAATATGAGGCCGATTGTTAAATCAAAATAAAAGTTTTATTTATGGGCCATTGTACCGACATGAGGCTCAGAAAGAGCACGAGCTTAGATTATAGACGAGTTAAAGGCCGTGGTTTCATCCAGAACTGAGCAGATCTTCTCCAGTTTGGCTTTACCCAAATCTAAAAGATTCTGGGAAAAAAAGCGTCAAAAACCAGGATGAAAACACAACAACAAAGCGACAGTTATTGGTTTATTTGAGCAGCAGAAAAAAACAAATATTTCCAACAAGAAAAAGGTGAATTTCCAAACTCAAAAGGTCCAAGTCCACAGAACTTAAGTAAACCCTCCCCCGACTTATCGAAGGTGAAGCTGCAGTTTGTGACATTTCACTTTACACAAGTCGTTTACAGTAAACGTGCCGGAAAAGTGACAAAAGCTACAAAAACACAAAGGTTTGATCAGTTTAGTGGGTCTTAGCTTTCAAATGAGGCGTGACTCTGGCCTACAGGCTGTAAACTCCAGAAGCTTTTAGATTTGGGTAAAGCTGGTGGAGGTGAAGAGGTTAAGGCAGGAAACCAATAAGAGCCGTTTCACAAATGTGTGACAAACATTTGAGTCGTTTATATTAAAAGTCTCTGGAAAAGGATTTGTTTAACCCCCACCGTAACCGAGCGCATTTCCTCCAGCTTTACCCAAATCTAAAAGCTTCCACTGGAGAGCAACAGCGCCTCATTTGAAAGCTAAGACCTACAAAGGGTGAGGACACGTCACATCCGGTGAGTACATTCTGTGTTGACGCTCGTTGTGGGCAAGCTAAAAATCTTTAGCTCTCTCTGTGTTCCTATTGTTAATCCACTTATTAAACGTAGCTTTAGAGTCCACTTTAGCTGATTGTAGATCTAATTTGGCCCATTATCTCCACGGACACTATTTTTTCCTCCGCTTGAACCAACACTTCTGCGTGGATTAAATCCCTTCTCTCTCTCCTCCATAGCGCGTTAGCTCACTGGCTAGCTTAGCTCGCTGGTTTAGCCATGGCTACCCCGTCTACTTCTGCCTCTTTCGCGCTGTCCTGCTCAGTTTGCTGTATGTCGAGTCAGAACCCTGCCTCCTTCACAGATGATAGGAGTAGTTGCGTTAAGTGTAGTGTAGTGGTAGCTTTGGAGGCCAGGGTGTCCAAGTTAGAGGAGCGGCTGTCCGGAGATGTAGTGAAGGTCAACAGGTCAACCGCTCCAACAGCGCTAGAGAGGTTAGTCAGGCTGAGGCTAGCCCCGCAGCGGGTCCCGTGCAGCCGGGACAAGACCAGGACGGATTTGTGACTGTTCGGGGAGGGGAAGTGCTAAGCGCACACCCGTAGCGCACCAAACTCTTCACGTCCAGAACAGGTTTTCTCCCCTCAGCGCCACACCGGCTGAACCTGATACTCTGGTGATTGGAAGCTCCATAGTTAGGGACGTGAAGATCCCAGCAGCTTTGGTTAGGTGTTATCCGGGGGCCAGAGTTGGTGACATCGAGGGTAACCTTAGGCGCTTAAAGCAGGGAGGGAGGCGGTTCCGTCGGATCGTGATCCACGCGGGTGGTAACGATGTCCGGCGGAGACAGTCAGAGGTTCTCAAATTGCAAGTAGGCGCGGTGTGTGAATTGGCTAAAACGATGTCAGATACCGTAATATACTCTGGTCCTCTGCCCAATTTGGTCAATGATGAAATGTATAGTAGACATTTATCATTTAACTGCTGGTTGTCTAGATGTTGCGAGCAAAATGATGTTGGATATGTCAATAATTGGAGCGCCTTTTGGGGAAAGCCCAAGCTCATGCGCAGGGATGGCATACATCCAAATTTGGATGGTGCATCCCTTTTATCTACGAATATGGCCGATAGCCTTAGTCGCGGCCCAAACTGACGGTCCAGATATGAGCCCCGGGCGCAGAGCAGTCGTGTAGAACACTCCTCTGTAACCACCGACCTTGCTCCCGGATTGTCACAAATCAAGTGTGTAGATTCTCCAGAACAAATAAAGACTGTGTCTGTTCCCCGTAAACCAAAAACTAAAATATCAAAAGCTCACATAACAAACGCTGGTGTGCGACCAAATAACTTAATACAAATACCAGAACAAATAAAGACTGTGTCTGTTCCCCGTAAACCAAAAACTAACATATCAAAAGCTCACATAACAAACGCCGGCGTGCGACCAAATAACTTAATAATACCCAAGAGTAAACTTAACATTAAAGAAAACAATAAACAAAGTGCTAAGCACATAACGTGTGGGTTGTTGAATATTAGATCAATCTCATCAAAATCCTTTTTAGTAAATGACTTAATTTGCGATAACAACTTTGACCTTCTCGCCCTGACTGAAACATGGCTTCAGCAGGATGACTATGTTAGGCTTAATGAATCTACCCCTAGTTATGTTAATTTTCAGGCTGCTAGAACCACAGGCCGAGGTGGTGGGGTTGCAGTGATATCACACTCTAATCTTGTTCTAAATCCCAAAAATAACCTAAAGTTTAATATGTTTGAAAGTCTAACACTGTCTCTTACCTGTCCCAAATGGAAAAACAAAAAGCTTTACTACTTGCTATTATTTATCGACCCCCTGGACCCTATTCAAACTTCTTAGCAGAGTTCTCTGAGTTTTTAGCTAGTATAGTGTTAGATTGGAATAAAATTATAATAGTAGGTGATTTTAACATTCAAGTGGATAATAATAGTGATTGTCTGAGCAAGGCATTTAGTGCCCTACTAGATGGGGTTGGCTTTACACAAAATGTGAATCAACCTACTCACTGTCATAAACACACTCTGGTTTTAACATATGGGATTGAAATTAGCGACCTAAACATTCTCCCTCAGAATCCTGCGCTTTCTACCATTTTCTAATTACATTCAAGTTCCTAATCGAAGATTATACTAATCCACATGATAAAATTCAATTAAAACGTACACTATCTGAAAAAGCTGTGTTAAAGTTTAAAGAAATGATCCGGCCAGTCTTTAATACTATGTCTATAGAGAATAGCTCGCTTATTGATTTAAATGAAAGTGATCAGTTTGTCGACAGCGTTATGCACACACTAAAACCCCCCCTTGATGTTGCGGCTCCACTGAAACAGAAAGTTGTTCGGCCTCGTCACTCCCTGGTATAATGCAGAAACACGTGCGCTTAAGCAAAAGACTCGCAAATTAGAACGGTTATGGCGCAAGTCTAGCACTGAGCAATCTCTTAGATCTTGGAAAGAATAGCCTACTCGCCTATAAGCAAGCCATGAGGAAAGCAAAAACTAATTACTACTCTACACTAATTGAAGTAAATAAAAATAACCCTAGGTTTCTTTTTAACACGGTAGCCGGCTAACAAACAGTCACAGTGCAGTAGTGCCTTCCATTCCTGATACCCTTAGCTGCGATGACTTCCTTAATTCTTTAATGATAAAATCTCAACCATTAGAAATAAAATAAATAATAAGCTTCCCTTGTCTTATTCTAATCTAAATCCAGCTGTAGAATCATTGTCTCCTTCTGAAGTCTTAGACAGGTTCATAACTGTAGATGACGCTGAGGTATTATCAATCATTATGTCTTCAAAACCGTCAACTTGTCTTCTAGATCCAATCCCAATTAAACTCCTCAAAGAAATTACTCCTGAAATCTCAGATACCATATTGAAAATAATTAACTCGTCTTTAGAAAATGGGTATGTGCCAAAGTCCTTTAAATATGCTGTTATCAAACCACTTTTGAAAAAACCCAATCTCGATCCTGATATTTTAGCAAACTAATGAAGCTTATGCGCAAATTCAACAAGGAAGACTTACCAGCTGCATCAATCACCGCTCATCACCAGCAGCTGCTCCCACTCATCAATCACAGTCCAGCCATTCAGCTCCTCCACTCATCGCTCAAGATTCCTCTCCTCCACCCCATTTCTCCGCCTGGGCTCTCTCTGCGCTACTCGATGTCTGGCCACCCCGGGTCTTCTACCACCACCAGTGTCCAGGCTCCGGGGGAAGATCCTGGCTATTGTTCTACGCCAGGCGGATCATTGTTCATCCAATCTTCCACCGGGGTCTGAGCCCCAAATTATGATCTGCATTCATTCAATAAAACGTCTAAATGCTGCTTTTGTCTGTGTGAGTCTTATCAGGTTGAATAGGCCCATATCTAATCTGCCTTTCATTTCAAAAGTCCTTGAAAAAGTAGTGGCTAAGCAGCTTTGCCGCCACCTACAGGACAATAGTTTATTTGAAAAATTTCAGTCAGGATACAGAACTTATCATAGCACAGAGACCGCCTTAGTCAAAGTTACCAACGACCTGTTATTAGCAGCTGACGCCGGACTAGCTTCAATCCTAGTTCTGTTAGACCTCAGTAACGCCTTTGACACAATCGACCACAATATTCTCCTGCAGAGGTTAGAAACTGACGTAGGCATCAGGGGAACAGCCCTCTCTTGGTTTAAATCTTACTTATCTGATAGGCACCAATTTGTTAATGTAAACCAACAGTCCTCACCGTGTTCCAAAGTGTGCTATGGGGTGCCACAGGGTTCAGTGCTCGGGCCAATTTTATTTATATTGTACATACTTCCATTAGGTAATATAATCCGAAGTACTATAATTCTGAACATGGAACGGTGTAAATCAACAGGGAGTATGTGCACAAATAAAACTTAAATTGCTAACTGCACTAAAGTGCTATTTGGACTCTCTCGCTTCACAGCTAGGCGGTCCCGGGTTCGATTCCCACCTGGACGGGGCATTTCTGTGGAGTTTGCATGTTCTCCCTGTGTCTGCGTAGGTTTCCCCTACCACTAAAAACATGTACAATAGGCCATGATGGATGGAGAAGAACTTCTTCTTCTTCTTCGATTAACGGCCCATGAGGTTCTCACAGGTCAAAAATGTCATGTCCTCTGACCGTAGGCCCAAGCGGGTAAACAATATTGTTGAAAGAGCAACACCAGTAAATAATTGACTACATGAGAATACTAAACTCTACAGTAAAGTTCTCAAGGTGTAAAGGAAACGCTTCTCTGGGAACCCAAGGACATGGTCCCTGAGGAAGGAGTCAGAACAACCAGAGTTGGACAAACCTAGAAACATTGGACCATTTCAACAGCCTCTTGATTTTGTATTTTAATCTTTAGTGCGTATTTTATACTTGGTTTTCTTGTGGTGATGTTTAGCCTTGTGTGTGTTGCTCATTGCGGATTTGTTTAGGTTAAAGGGGAGGGTCCGTTGGGCCTGGACTGTACAGGGGTTTGAGTGTGGTTTGGCCTTGGTGGTCATTTCATGCTTGGCAGTTTTTGGTATAATTATATTTTTTCATCTTGATTAGACTTTGGAAGAAAGGGAACTATATTCGGTATTAATCGAGTTAAAATAAATAATGAGGCTTTGTCTCGTATTTCTGTTAAGCTGATTGATCATAACAGAAATGAATTTTTCAATTCCGATAAGAATTGACAATAGATGTTTTGAATTAAAACAGAGCCTGAGTCTCAGAGAAGATCAAATGACTGAGTGAAATGGACCTACTGCTCCACAGACGCTCAGCCAGCTCCTTCTGCTGCCTCCTCCTCAGGAAGTTCACAGTGATCTTCAGAAAAGCCTCTCCATCCTCATCCTCCACAGGCTCTAAGCATTCTGGGTAATCTGTGCTCAGAACCTTGTGGAGCTTCTTCAGCTCCTTCTGGACAAAAGTGAAGATGTCCTCCTCCAGAAGCTGCACAGACACATTAGAAACAACACAAATGCAGTCAGTGTCAGATCTGTGTGAAACAAGTCCATTCATCTGAACATCTCCAAACTTCAGTGAAGGACACACCTTAAATATGGAGTCCAGCTGAGTGTGATGTTGCTGAGCTCTGAGCTCTGGAGCCTGCTCCACTCTGTGACAGAGACACAACAGAGAACTCACATCTGTCCATGACTTTATCATCGACAACATCAGGGAAACTTACGGCTCGGAGGAAAATTCCCATAGAGGTTCCTTAGACCAGTTACTGCAGAGCGACTCACAGACGGGACCAGGGTCAGACTCTGGGCTGTGATGGATTATGGTCACATTTAAAAATTAATAACAAAAATCACATTGAAATCACAGAAACATTTGGAATTAACTTCAGATGAAAATCAGATGAAACTCTACAGTTTACCTAAAATCCTGAATATGTTTTTACCGTCATGAGTTACAATAAAAGCTGCTCTTCCTTTGGGTTTTACATAAAGTTCCACTGATATGAGTTTGTCTGAGGCCGATCTTTACAAATGTGACCCGCCGTGGGAACCAGGGACACAAGTCGGCAGCCCGTGTCTCGAGAAAACGCAAACAACGTTTTTTTGGGCGAAATTGGTGATTTTTACTTTTGTGCAGATTCGTTCAGTTGAAGTCACGAAGTAGCCTCTCCATGTTTAAGCTAGCAGTATTAGTATATTTAAAAGTGTAAACTTTTAGGTTCAAACCGACTAGTTTGAGGTGGGTTTCGGAGCGTGCAGTAGGGGCGTGACTTTGTGTTTATTTACATGCTGGGTAAACACCGCGGAGGAGGAGGCACAGCTGGTTTGATTTGTGTTGTTGACACATGCTTTAGCAAACAAATGCCACGCAAAAAAGGCTGTTTTATACATAAGCCTATTGTCGATCAGTTTTCAGGTTGAAAAGGTCTTGTTTTGTCAGAGAAATAGCGCACGCTGTGGGGGCGTGTGCGGCTTCATGACTCTAAGCTTCCCCTGTGTGGCTCTCAGACTCAGACATGGATCTACTATAATATCAGAGGCCGGCGCTACTTACGCTTTAAAATGGATTTACCACGAATTATTCTGAAAAAAAGGCACGCAGAGGTTACTTCAGACGGGTGAGTGAAAGATTGTTTTTTTTATTGCTGGTGGCCGCCGTGCCAATGTGTGCTGTGCTACTGTAAGCCAACTGGTGTGTTAGCATGGGAGACAGTCATCTAGTCACGAGGAATTAACCTGCTATTTACAATAACAGCAGCAAATCTTTTGGAGTATGACTACAAGGTTTGCACATTTAGAGACTGATTTTTTGGGGGGTTGATGTGTAGAAACAGTCTACTCTGTGAGGTTTCATGAATCAGAGCACCACAATAACATTAAATACCCAAAGATCTCTTCTCTTGTTTTTATATTGTAAACTTATCTTATCATTCTGGTATGAAAAGCGCTCTCTAAGCAATGTTTGAGTGCTTTGCTTTATTGATTGGTATATTCTTTTTTTTCTCCATAGTTTATTGCTTATTATTTATCATTAGCAAAAAATGACAATGGCAATAAAATCTATTCGTATTCTAATTGATACTTGGATTCATACTCACTGTTTATAATATGACAGTTTTTGATTTGAACATTAAAATTATTTTCAACATAAAAGATATATAATAAAATTAAAAAGAACAATAACAACCTTCTGCTGTGAGGTGAGATCAATACATGAAACCAAAAATAAGACTGATACACATAATGAAACTGGTAAACAATGGTTTGTTGTGGAAGCAATAACCTTTTTGCTCCTCCCCTGTGCTTTACTGCTTTGAGGGGGAGTTTGACAGGGGGTGTGGCTTATCCCAATGAGATGTAAATGAGCCCTATTGTCCCAACAGCAGAGAGGTGAGAATGGTCCAACACTTTGGAGAGGTTTTTCAGCCCTTTGGGCTTTTTGGAGTTAGGATAGGAGCCTCCGAGCTGCACAAACCTGTGACTGATTTTCACAGTGATGTTTCTGATCCTGAGGCCGAGGAAGGTGTGAGAGGCTCATTTTAAGGCTCTGACTGAGCTCTTTCATCAGCCTGATATCGGCCGATAACGATACAATAAAATACACAAATATCGGCCCGATATATCGGCTTGCAACGTATCGGCCTCTAGTTGTGCATTAAAGGAACTTCATACCATGGTCTGTGTGAATACTTGATTCTGATTTGCTGGAAGGTGTCCGTTAAACTTTGATAATGTACCTAGCCTGGAAACGGTTAAATCACGTTCTATATCACTCCAATGCAGCTGTTTCCATAGTAACGGTAAACAATTGAGCTGGAACTAGTTTTAGGTAAAACTGATTAAGAAGTGAGATAACTCCTGCCCAGGACTTAAAAAAATAAGCAAACAGGTCCCAATGAACAGTTTCAGTTTGCCGGACCATGGTATAAGCGGGATAATACACTCCACGGAAGCAACCGTCCTCCACTCCGCGTCGTCCAGTTATTTCTGATAATGGACACCTCGTTTTGCATTATCCCTTACATACCTGATTTATTTAATTAGAAATAATGAAAGAGGAAGCACATCGTCACTTTTCAGGGTCAATGTCACAGAAATGCACGACAACTAGCCATGAAAATTCATGAAATTGATTTAAATGATTTAATTAAACGCAGTGTTTTTCATATAAATATCTGAGTTTACAATATGATAAAGGACGACAAAACTAACATGTTCCACTTGTAGATAAAAATCAGGTATAGTTCCTTTAATTCCCCATTGAACTGAAATCATTATATTCCATAATAAACAGTTGAATCTCTTGACAGGTGTGCTGGAAGGGGATCTACGGGCGTGGCCCTGGGAGAAGGCTGTGAGCAGTGTGAGCAGTGTGAGAGCAGTGAAGCAGCTAACATTTTTGCGGAGTCCGGCTGAGAGAGAGCAAAATGCCTAAACCGACCAAAACAGAGACGAAGCAACTGCCAGAAATGGCGGCGGATGAGGATTACGTGAGCCTCAGTCGAGTCACGGAACTCATGGAGCAGCAAAGGGACATGTTCAGGGAAATAATACAACAACAACAGGAGAACTTCAAGGGATTCATTAAAATAATCATGGAAGCAACAAACACCCGAATGGATTCACAGATAAAGGACATTCAAGAGCTAAAAACAAGCCTACAGTTCACACAAGGTGAGGTGGACACTCTGAAAGAAGGAACATTGAAACTCACTGAGCGCACAAACACAATACAAAACGATTTTTATAAAGTATGTGACAATTTGCATATTATCACGGACAAACTGGAGTATCTGGAGGGACAGAGCCGCAGAAACAACCTGGTCTTTGAGGGAGTGTTGGAGACGCCTGGGGAGACCTGGGCCGACGCAGAGGAGAAAGTTAAACATCTACTGAGGGAGAAGTTACAACTACAACACCCGGTGGAGGTGGAGAGGGCCCACCGCGTAGGGAAACCCGACGGCGGGAGAGACCGGCCGAGACCCATCATCGCCAGACTGCTGCGTTGGAAGGATCGCGAAGCAATCCTGCAGCGCTAAACACCTCAAAGGGACCAAAATCTTCATAAACGAGGACTACACGGAATCCATCCAAAGGAAGCGAAAAGAACTGATGCCGGAGCTGAGAGCTGCCAGAGAAAGGGGGGAGATTGCCTTCCTGCGCTATGATAAACTCATTGTACGTCCGCGCACCAGTACACCAAATCAAGTATAAACACAGGAAAAGCGTATGGATTTTGGTATGTAAAAGCACATAACTTCACATGTCCTGTAATACATATAGTTCTATAGGAAGCATCGACTTGGACCTTTCATTAAGGAGAATTGCTGAAGCAAATAACCAGGATTTTACATTATCACAATATGACTTACAGAACACTGAGATCGACATCGACCCTGAAAATAACTTCTTTACTAGAGCTACTAATGACTGTCAATATTATACAGAGGATCTTTACAATAGTAAACTTAAGAACATTAAGGCATTCACTGTAATCCACTTCAATAGTCGAAGCCTCTATGCAAACTTTAACCACATCAAAAGCTTCTTAAAACAGTTTTCTAAACCATTTAGTGTAATTTTAATCACAGAAACATGGATTAATAATGACAGAGAAATTGAGTTTTCTATTGATGGTTATGAATTTATAAGTATGAACAGAAGAAACAAGCATGGGGGGGCGTAGCTATGTTTGTAGACTCCAACTATAGTTATAAAGTAATGGAAAATAAGACTATGGTAGTGGATGATGCACTTGAATGCCTTACTGTAGAAATTACAAGACAAAAAAAGAAAAATATTATTGTAAGTTGTATTTATAGAACACCTGGCTCTGATATAGATGTTTTTTCTAATTGGATGGAGGAGCACTTTTCAGGTTTAAATCATAAAGTCATGTTTGTGGGGGGAGACCTTAACATCGATCTGTTAAATCCATATAAACATAAAAAGACTGACGAATTTATAAATACTTTATTTAGTATAGGTCTGTTTCCTCTAATAACTAAACCGAGTAGAATCACAACCCATAGTGCGACTTTGATTGATAACATTTTCTCAAATGAAATAGATAGTGATACAGTCAGTGGATTAATGATAAATGATATTAGTGATCACCTGCCAGTTTTTGTATTGTACAAAAATGGATATTTAAATATTGATGATGAAAATGTATTGGTTTAGAAGGGTAAAACAGAAAAAACTATGGATGCATTTAAAAAGGAACTATTAGCTCAAGACTGGAGTATTGTATACAGAGAGAATGATACTAATAAGGCATATGATGAGTTTACGCAAATATTTCATAAAGTATATGACAAAAATTGCCCAATGAAAAAACATTGTAAAACAGAAAGTGTAAAGAAACCCATGGATGTCTAAGGGATTACTAAATGCATGCAAGAAAAAAAATTCACTCTACAAAAAATGTATAAATGATAGAACAAAAGAAGCTGAGGATAAATATAAGAAATATAAAATAAACTGACAGGTATCATTAGAAAATGTAAACAGGATTATTATAATAAGTTGTTAGATAGCAATAAGAATAATATTAAAGGTTTATGGAATATCTTAAATAGTATAATTAGAAATAAACCAAGATCGATTAATTATCCAAAATATTTCAAAGATGAGGATAACACTTTAAATAATAGGAATGAAGTAGTCGATACATTTAATAAATTCTTTGTAGATGTTGGACCGAATCTTGCTGCAAAAATAACAAATGTTGAGAACTTTAATTGTGAACTGATAGACACAAATCCTCTGTCCATGTTCCTCAAACCTGTGGAGGAAAAGGAGATACTGGACATTGTTAAAGGGTGTAAAATAAAACCTCGACAGATTACCATGACATGGATATGAAAACTTTAAAAAGTGTTATTGAAAGTATCTCTAAGCCGTTAACATACATCTGTAACCTATCGCTGCAAACTGGACAATTTCCTGATGGTATGAAAGTAGCAAAAGTGATTCCTCTGTTCAAGGCAGGAGATAAACATCTCTTCACAAACTACAGGCCTGTTTCCCTTTTACCGCAATTCTCAAAAATCTTAGAGAAGGTTTATAACTCTAGACTTGACAGCTTTATTGAAAGGTGTAATTTACTCTCGGACAATCAATTTGGTTTTAGGAATAATCACTCAACTTCACACGCTCTCTTTGATATAATTGAAGAAATAACTAATGCTGTAGATAACAAGAAATATGCCATAGGGTTATTTATTGACCTGAGTAAAGCGTTTGATACAATAAACTATGATATACTAATTAATAAACTAGAACATTATGGGATTAGGGGGGTAGCTCTACAGTGGGTTACCAGTTATTTAAAAATAGAAACAATGTGTGAAAATAGGTGATTATCAGTCGAGTTGTCGACAAATTGTGTGTGGTTTACCTCAAGGTTCCATTCTGGGCCCAAAATTGTTTAACATGTACATTAACGACATTTGTAAAACGTCTCAAGTACTTAAATTTATCTTGTTTGCTGACGATACAAATATTTTTGCATCAGGTGACGACTTACAGCAACTGTGTCGGATTGTTAACTTGGAACTCAAAAGTGTCAATAAGTGGTTCAAACAAAATAAATTATCTCTAAATCTGAGTAAAAGCAAAATGATGATATTTGGCAACTGTAATTCCAATGCTCAGGAAGCAATTCAGATAGAGGGTGTTGTCATAGAGCGAGTGCATGAAATCAAATTCCTTGGTGTTATTATAGATGACAGAATTACTTGGAAAGCTCATATTAAATATATATCTACGAAAATTTCTAGAAGCATTTCAGTAATAGCAAAAGCAAAGCACATTTTAAACATCAAAGCTCTACATATCTTATACTGTTCTCTGATTTTGCCATATTTATATTATTGTACTGTGGTTTGGGGTAGTACTTATAAAAACACATTAAAACCAATAGTATTGTTGCAAAAAGAGCTATCCGAGTAATTCATAAAGTTGGGTTTTTGGACCACACAAACTCATTATTTTTAAAATCAAAGATCATGAAGTTCTGTGACATTGTTGAGTTCCAAACTGTACAGATGTTATACAAAGCAAGATACAAACTGTTACCGGGCCAAATACAAAGAAGGTTCCAAGAACGTACTGGTTGTTATGAATTACGTGACGAATTAAACTTTAGGACTCAGAAACATAGCTCAACTTTGAAAAGTTTTAGCCCAACAGTTAATGGTGTACAATTGTGGAATAAACTGGAATGGAGTTGAAACGATGTCCAAACATCAACCTGTTCAAATATAAATACAAACAAAAGACTTTTGAAACATACAGAGAACAAGAAATGTGTTGCCACTAGGAGGCGCAGTAGGATCAATTATCTATAATCAAGGAAGAGTGTTGCTGCTTGGAACGGTTGTCATTCTATTGCTCAAATTTACAAATTGAGAATTAGGGTAGGCAAGTTATGAATCTGTTGAGAGGGACCCTCCCAACGGGCTCAAAACCTTGTCTTTTAATGCACCACTCAGCATAGGAACATCATCTACAAAATCAGCTGTTAGGGCAGCTGGGTGGGGGTTTGTTGAGGGGGAGTTACTGCCCTCTTCACTGGCCCGCTCTACACCCTGGCTTTTTAATGCACCTCACTATGCAGGGCTTACATCACACTTCACATATAACTCAATTAAACAAATATAATAATAATGATAAATAAACCCGAATTAAATTATATTAAGGATGGTATTGACAACTGGGAAGTAGCAAGATCTCAGAATATAATATGTATTAATGCACCTTTAATAATGATAATTAATGATAATTAAACCCAAATTAAATTATATTGAGGATAGTAATGACAACTGGGAAGTAGCAAGATCTCAGAGTATAATATGTATGAATGCACCTTTATAACATAAAAGTAGCACATTCTTTTGTTCTTTATTTTGCTGTTGTTTTTGTCTTATTCTTCATATTTATTGTTACTTTGCCCTATGTTCCTTTGTTTATGATTTGCTACCTTGTAAATATTAAATGTAATGTTACTATTTTTATTTTGGGGTGGGCGCTTATAAGCCTTTGGCTTCAGCCCACTCCCTTTGAGCAGGTTAACTGCTCAAACAAATAAATAAACTAAACTAAACTAAACTATCTCACCTCTTTGTCTTGAATCTATTGGTTCATCCATAGACCAGTCAGTCCTGAGGGAGACACAGCTGGGACCAGGTTCAGACGGACGATGTTTCTGGAGGATCCTGAGACACAGATTAAACACTTGAAACACATGGAACTGTCCTGGATCAGCCTCAGATAGGGATGTCAAGATGAACCTGTTTTACCATCACCACGATTATAAAAGGACACGGTAGGTTAACCTGAACGCTGTACTGGCCACTGCACGACACAAGCAGAGTAAACTCACTGATAATGTAAATCAGGTTCTTATCAGTGTCATGGCCACAGCTGTATAAGATCAGACACAGAGGCTGCAGACTGTTTCTACAAACATCTGTGAAAGAACAGGTCTCTCTCAGGAGCTCAGTGAAGTCCAGCGTGGTACTGAAGCCTCCTGTGCAACTACACCAGTCCTGAAATGTCCTAAATATTACAAAGTCAGCTGTGTGTGATGTTAGAACAAGAGGAAGCCATTGGAAACAACATCAACGTTCACTTTCATAAGATCTTCAAACTTCCTGAAGCTTCAGAACAGTGTGTAGAGCTTCATGGGGTTTCAGGCCGAGCAGCTGCATCAGAGCCTTTCATCACCAAGTGCAAGCTTCTGATGCAGTGGTGGACTCTAGAGCAGAGGAGATGTTCTCTGACCAATCACACTTCTCCACCTGGCTCTGATGGACCAGTCTGGGTTTGGAGGCTGCCAGGAGAACTGACTGCATTGTGCCCAGTGTAAAGTTTGGAGGAGGGATGATTATTATTATTATTATGGTGTGGGGTTGTTCTTCAGGAGCTGAGCTTTAGTTCTAGTCAAAGGAACTCTAGATGCTTCAGCACAACAGGGTTTATCCAGGCAGAAGCAAGTCCAATTTAAAGCTTTTTAATGACATTTTTAATGCTCAAATACTGTATTTTAATGCCACAAACACAAATCAGCCTATACTTCATTTGTTACGTTTCAAACAGAGGAAAGAGAATTGGACAAAACAGGAAACTTCAGAGCCAAAACTGTTTTAGTTTTAGTTGTTCATACGTTTGGTATTTTTGATGAACTTATACAGTAAAGATTGTTCAGGAATGACCTCACAAATGCACTTCATAAACACAGAAGAGCTGAAGATGCTTTAGCTGCACAGAGTGGACACATCTACATTAAACCCTATGAATGAAGATCTCAGTAAAGTTCAGATGTGAGTGGAGGCGTCTGAATACTTTGGAAACATAGATCATCACAGAAGTCATTAAGCTGATTATGGATCATAGACACGAGACTCTGGGACTTGGGGACAGTTGTTTCTGTTTCCTGTTGGATGAATTGACTTTACGATTGTTATAAGACGATGTCAGTCTGACTGTGACGTGTTGGACAGCGGTGGATCTCACCTCTGAGCTTTGGGGTCAGTGGTTTTAGAGTGAGGGGCTCCGTCCTCTCTGTGCTCTGTCTCCTCCATTATGTGTCCAGCTGAGACGACTGAAGCTTCAGGAAGATCTAAGAGACAATAAACAGAACACTTTGTTGTATCTACGACTAATCTGGGAATAAGAAGAGTTTACGCCCGTACTCCAAACCATCTATTGATACATTTGATTAAACAACATAACAATGACTAATGACAAATCAATGAAGAAATCAAATCCTGGTTCTTCCTCAACGTCCTCAAGCTCAACAGTGATAACACCGAGGTTCTGCTCATCGGCACAAAGTCCATCCAAAACTAACACCATGGGCCAGACGAGATATCGGTACCATGATCACCATAATCCCGGAAAGGCACCACTTTCAAACATAAATGAACAATGTGGCTTAGTGGTTTAGCAACAGCCTTTGCTGAGAGCCTTAACAGTCTGTTTTCCATCTGATCAACAGCACATGGCTTATGGTCTAATGACATGAGAAGCTTTTCAACATCCTCCACTGCAACACTGGTCAATTCAACATGCATTTCTTTCCACTCAGAATCTGTGAATGAATGATTGAGAGAGTGCAGTGTTCCCTCCTGCATTTCATTTCTCATTTACTTTTTCAACAGTATAATTATTAAAATGATTAGCAATATCTATAGGTTTTGTTAAATCTCTCACCTCCTTTAGTTTCTTCTAATAAAGACTGATAATGCATCTTTTTTTAGCTTTGTTGATTTTAGTAACTTTATTCCTCAGAGAGCGGTAAGCGTCCCAATCAGTCACATTTCCAGATACAGTGGCAGCTTTCTTAAGTTGGTTTCTTTCTCGATCCAACCAGGGGCTTTTGTGCTTCTAACAGTATGTTTTTAATTGGAGCTTGATCATCACACACTTGTGAGAATAATTGCATAAAAAAGCTATTTCAACATCTGTTGTTTCATTTATACAATCCCATTTCACTTGTTCTACGTCTTCAATACATTCAGTTTCTTTGAATGTTTTACAGCTTCTTTTTGTGAATGACCTCAGCCCAGTTTTTGGTATTTTGGCTTTCTTGCCACTACAATAATGTAGTGACTAAAACCCAGTGTTACTGATGTGACCTTAGAGCACAACTCACTGCATTTGAAAATAGGTGATGGATGCAAGTAGCAGTCTGAGCCCTGACAGCTGACTGGGTATATTCACCATCTGAGTTCACAGTATTGTTACATATCACTCAACCTTTTCACAGATGTCATTTAGTGCAATCTGGTGTATTTTAGATGAGCATATTCTATTTTAATCTCCTATTATACAATGATAAAAATTAGAACATAGGCTACATTATTATTACTTTACTCTTAAATACACCATTTTAAAACACTCCCAATTAAGCTGGAAATATTTTTACTAATCGATTATATTTATTCATCTATTGCTTTATTTACTGTAAATCTAAAGTCTTAAGTCTAAAGGAAAAATAACAGAAATTCAACCAGGACTCACTCAGGACTAAACCAGGACTAAACCAGGACTCACTCAGGACTAAACCAGGACTCACTCAGGACTAAACCAGGACTCACTCAGGACTAAACCAGGACTCACTCAGGACTAAACCAGGACTCACTCAGGACTAAACCAGGACTCACTCAGGACTAAACCAGGACTCACTCAGGACTAAACCAGGACTCACTCAGGACTAAACCAGGACTCACTCAGGACTAAACCAGGACTCACTCAGGACTAAACAGGACTCACTCAGGACTAAACCAGGACTCACTCAGGACTAAACCAGGACTCACTCAGGACAGTATTAGATCAAGCCAGTTATAAACCAGGACTAACCCAGGATTAATTCAGAACAGAATCAGAACCATCAATAGAAAAGCAAATGGCTCATATGAACATGGGCTAAGCTAAAGTTGCACAGATTTACTCCAAAACTAAGACAGTACAAAATAAAGTCTAAAACCAACCAAGACTCAAGTCTAGTCTTGCACCAGATACTTTTACTTCAAATGTATAGACACTTTCCTTTTCACAATTGAACCCACTTTGTGCATGAACAAACTGCAGGGCTATTGAAGCTGCAGCACGTTTTGCAGTGTACTGTATCATGTCAGCGATCCAAACTAAAAACAACACTGAGCAGGCAGGTCTTGTCTGACATGTTTCTTGCTCCATTTCTCTACTGTCCTCATTCTGGTCTCTGTCCTCTGTGTCATCTCTCCCTCTTTGTGCTAATGAGCAAACATCATTCAGAATCACAGACATATTGTAAATATTATGTTTCAGTTAAAAAAAAGTTCTTACAGTTATATTATATACAGTATATTGTAATCCTTGGTTAAAAAAAAGCCTAATTCTTCAATAATACAAACGGGTAATATTATTATCATCAACTCTTTTCTTACCTTACCTGAGGACAGCATGTCTGTTCTCATTCTGGCCTCTGTCCCTGCCATCTCTCCCTCTCTGTGCTATAAAATCCACCAGAGCAATTATTAAAAACCCACTGACTGGCTGTGGCCGTCGCTGAAAATATCCTCCAAACTCATATTTATATCAGTAATGTTCAGTTTGGCTTTACCCAAATCTAAAAGCTTCTTGAAAAAACCTCAAAATAGCGACAAATACGAGGATGAAAACACAATGAAAAAGAGACAAAAACACAATAAACGACAAAACAGGACTAAAAAGTGAGGACAAAGTAACAAAAGAGACAAAAACAGAAATGTGACAAAGATGCAGCGACTACGCGACAGAAAGCCTGAGAGCCAGAGGACTTTCTTTCCTTTTTGGCATTTCCTCCGAGTGTCGTTCTGGGGCAGAGTCAGAAACAAGATTAAACCTGATGTTCTTCCAGTGACTTCCATTATAAACTCACTTTTTCACACTCTAAAATCATCCATTATTGATTATCGGTGCTTTCTTCTGATCAGAGGAGGAAACACAGGTGATTTTTACAGTTCATAGTGACGGTAGAAACAGGACGGTGTAAACAAGGCTCTATTTCTCATTCCAAACATGCAAGTGCAGGGCGTGGAAACAGGTTCCTCAGCTTTGACGTATCACACACTAAACCTAGTCTAGAGTCTAGAGCAGGGTCTGCAACCTTCAACATCAACAGAGCCACTTTGCTCAGTTTTAGACCAAAGGAAAGTCTCAAAGAGCCGCAAACAAAGCAGACACATGTTGTAAATGATAGTCTGATGAAGAATCAATGGATTACAGTGATGTCACATCTTTGAAAGTTACAGATTGTAGGTAATATCATCAGATCTGGATGGTTCTTCACTGCTAAATGTAAACACATCACATTTGTCACAGCCGTCGTTCTGGCTCAGATTTGCCTCAGACTTTTGCAGAGTGTCTCTCATTTAAATACACCACATTATGGGTTTACTTTTGTATATATAGGCTGTGACCCTTTAGATTTGGGTAAAGCTGAAGAAATGCAGTGGGTTTAAGGCGGGGCTTAAGAGCTTCTAAAAACCTTTGCTGCAGAATTGTCCTGTGTTGAAAAGACAGGACTAAATAAATCTTAAGACTGGGACTCACCTGGACTCGTGCTCACATTAACCCCAGACTGCCTGAGCTGCACAGGGAAGTGTTTCCTCTAAATCATGTGAACCTCATCAGCCAATCCACAGAGCAGTACAGTTTACTCACCGTGAGTTGCAAACTGGAGCTAGCAGTGACGGAAAACTTACAACAAGGATTTCACTTTATTTCAGAGGGATTTTTTAACATGGAATTCCCAGCGTTGATTTATTCAGCTTTGAACCAAAAAACAAGTTACTTTTTATAAATGTTTTTCACTTTATATGAGCTCATTCAAAAACTTAAACAAGATTCAAAAAAAAGCCTCAGTGTTACTAATATGTCACAAATTAAAAACCCTGAATTCAACCTGGCTCTGTCCATTATTTAGATTCACTTCCACTTTTTAGCACAGCCTTGGTATGGAATCACTATGTTTTATATGTTGTCAATGAGCTCCCCTAGTGGTGAAGTTAGTACTGCAGTTTTCTAAAGTCTGAAATGTTTCCAGTCAGAATCTGAGTGGTTTCTTTGAGCTCATCGGCCCAGAACGCATCGTCTGTCGTAATAAGCTCATTTCTCTGCATATATTATATTTTGGATGTTTGAACATGTTGTGCTAGCTTATAAGTTCTCTCTTCTTTGCAGTCATTTTGCTGTATTTTTTGTTTTACAGTTAGTTTAAAGAAACTACGCTGCTTCTTGGTGGGAATGAATTGAGGGAGTGTTAGCTACAGCTGAGTTACTGTTCAAAGCTACAGTTGGACAAAACCACATGACTGAAGCAAACACAATATAAATGTTCAATCAGGCTGTTTGTTACAACATGATTCAAATCAAGTTTGTACCATTTCACACGTTTCATTTGTTCAGTATTTCAGACGTTAACGGAGATATATTTTACTGAACACGTGCAGTACAATGGTAAATGCTCTCAACTTTACAGAGCGCTTTTCCTCCATAGGATTTTTTTTTCTTTTTTGCTACAAATGATTATTAAAATCTTAATATTTTATCTTTGTGTTTACATTAGGACATTTATTTTTTCTCCAAAATTCATCTAATCTTAATATTTATTGTTTATTTCAAAGCTAAACTGGATTGAGAATCTGCTCATTAATAAAAACCTCAGAGCAGTTTGACTTTACTGCGCGGACGTTCGAAGTGCTCCTGTATTATTACGCCTCATAAATAGTTCCCCTTTTTATCGCTTAAAATAAATCCACATGTTTAATTAGCTGTAACTAGACTTGGATCGTGTAGAACGCTCACGTAACTGTATTTAAATAAGAGGAAAAACGTGGAAGAGCTTGGTCTCTTCTAACTTCAAGCCCCGTTTGGAGCTCTTGACTCTGCTGGGAGAGGAAAGGCTCTTTACTGTGAGTTTGAAAAGCTAAAACAATGTAAATGTAAACTCATCTGAATGGGATTTATTATGGTGCGTTCCAGGAAACTGGTAAATTTCCCTTCCTCCCACTGGAAAAAGGCCTTGGAGGCAAAGTGGTTATTACAACTTGTAAACGTGGGGACTCCCTCCAGGACTGCTCTGGAGTTCAGATACGAGATGAGACAGTAACGGCGCCCCCAGTGGAGGAGCAGCAACCGACTTTATTTTTCTCAGGAAAACTCCAGAAGCTTCAAGTTCATCAGTCGGTCCTCACGGCCTTCTATAAAATGCTTTCATTCAGTCGTAACATTTAATATTACAGTTGGTTTGGATCCCTCAGAGCCATTCACCGTAATCCACTCAACAAAAAGCATTAGGCGCAGCAGTAAAATAATGGGACAGGAAACAGGAATCACTCATGGAAATCTACAATAACAAGAGTTCAGAATCTAAAGGACAACAGATCAGCACAGACATCACAGTCGTACAGCCCACTCCCCTCCCGGGTCGCTGGTTCAGGTCACTGCCTTTACAAAAAACAAAAGCACAGTCCAGTTTTGTAACCCACCTCTATGAGGCCACTGAACTCAAGTGATTTGTTAAAGCAGTGATTAATGATGCCCCCTGCTGGCTGTTTCTGTTTGGAGGAATGGACAAACTCATCCAACTATTTGTTGAGAAAGCTTGTGGAAGGAAATCCAAACGTTTGACCCGAGTTATACAGTTTAAAGTCAACGCTACAAATATTAGTGACATGTCTGTAAACTTTGGTTTTTGTTTAAAAGTTAATAAAAAACTGTGTAGAAAATTCTATCTCTCATTTCTTCAGGCATTTAGCAAATTAGAAATAATTGGTTAAAATTCTCATGACCTAAAACAGTAAAAGTTAATTCTGGTTTTCATGTCAGACAAGTGAGAAAAAAATGCCAAATTGTGTCTTTTTATTAAAAGTGTATTGTAAAATCTGCTTCTCACTGTATATACATTCACTCTGATAGAGCACCCATCCACCCCTGCATATACACACCACACAGGAAACCAAGACCTAAACAATAACAAACCCAACCATCCTCACCTTTGTATCTTAATATGTAGATTACTGTATATATTTATATTTCCAAATATAGTATTTAATGTTTCTGTCATTGTTTTTCTTTCATGGGTGCTTAAAATAAATGAATAGAAACCTCACTTTAACCTCAGACAGTTCCTCTCTGAGCCGCTCCTCTGGGTCCGTCCCGGATCAGTAAAGACGTTTTGCAGTGGAACCTGTGGGGGAACCAGGAGCAAAGAGCAGCTCCGCCTCAATAAAAGTACTAAAAGTGAATGATTGTTAGATCAGTTCACTTTATTTGGTCACAGGTGTAAAAAACAGCACTAAGGCCCCTGGAAATTATCTGTACAAAAAGTTCTCTTCAGTTCATGACAACAAATCTCTTGCTTTTTCACCACAGTCATTATTTCTTCAAAAACATATTTATTTAAGTTTATATATTAACATATATTTTCAAAATCTGTCTGTTTGTTCAGGATAATTAATGTTTCTGCAGCTCCTCCTTTTGGCGGCCATCACCACGTTCTTTGTGCTGTGGCGAACCTATGAAGGACCCACCATACAGGCTGCAGGAGGAGGAGTTTAAAAACACAAATGTTCAAAAATGTGTTCTCAAGAAACATGTTATGTTCATATTTGTGCTTTGTGTCTTTTATTAACCTTGTCTTCTGATTTACAATGGATAGATGGTTATAAATGCACTCACTGCAAAAAACGAGTCAAAATATGTTTAACCATGAAATCATTTGCGATGGTAAAAATGTTTTGGCTACAGACTGGACTGATATGGCGTTTTCTGAAGAGCCTCAGTAGTGACTACGTGGGTCACAATCCTGCAGAAGACTAGAGGGTCATTTTTTGAGATTTTCTGATGTTAGCAAAGGCAACTTATTTATACCACACATTTATACACCAAGGAAACTCAATGCCGCCACAAAAGGAAGATAATGCAAAATTACCAATCAGGTTTAAGTTTAAGGCAAAGCACAAATATTAGAAACATCAAAACATGGGAAATACACGATGACCGGCCATTGAGCGGGGGCGGGCGGGGCTGAAGAAACGTGTTGAGGCAGACGCAGAACCCAGGACTCTACACATGAGGATGTGTTCCCAGAATGAACATTCACATGATCCACAAGCCACAGTGTTCTGTATGTGGGTAGTTGACAGACGTGCATATTTTTGTGTCGAGCAGTGTTATATTTCTTTTAAAAAGTTTAATTTGATCTTTTCATTACATGTGTCACTTTATTCTAACAAAACCTATTTAGTTTAAACACATTTTCATTACATTCAATAATAAATATTTGTTTATGTTTTCCACACCTCCAACCCCTAAAATGTCAGGTGGTGCAAACCGTCCGAGCAAATGATTAGGACTAATAAAGCTTCTGAAAATTGTATTTTCAGGGTAACAATTAAATAAAACATTCATTGGTATAATTGTATGGGTAAATATCTTTAAAATAAGCTTCATTTTGTGAATATTATAGTTTTAAAGCTTTTGAGACTAAAAAAACGCTTGTCCGACAATTTGTAATCTTAAAAATATCAGGTGGCACAACCGTACAGAACAGGCTGTTATTTTTAAATAAAGAATAGTATCAGAAACAGGATATGTGGACATTTCAGCCAGGAAGAACAAGTCGTCTTATGTCTGAGTGAAAAGGTTTGAAAATCTCTTTCAAAGATTGAAGAAAAAAACAGTTTTTTTCCGAACTCACAGGGTAAACTGTCACACTTTCTGGTGTCAGGTTGGACAACCGATGTAAATATTGGAAAATATTATTTTATTATAAAGTTCTTAATTTGTTTTAAAAGTAGTAAATGTTTACCCCATTGCTAACCAAATGCTAAAGCTAATGTTAAGAGTCCACATAAAAGACAATTTAATTGAAAATGAGTTGCTAATGTCAGGTGGTGCAACTGCAAAAAATGTCAAATTAGCATCTACAAACTATAGGGATGCACTTGATCAATACTGGTATAAGTTTAATCAGAGTTCAATACATAGAAAAAAAAATCAGATATTAGTTTAAAATATCGATTACTTGAACTGATAACTGGTTTTGGGCTGACCACCGAGCACTCATTGGTCTCCTGTTTTTATTTCTGATTACAGGCATCAAGTCAGTTACAAAATTTACAGATTGAAAATGTTCAGAGGAGAAAGGACTGTCTAAAGATATACTTGGCAAAGATTTTGACTTTGTCAACATTTTGGAACTATTTAATTTTTAGAAAAAAGTTTAGTTGCGCCAACCCTGACACTTTTTTTATTAACAGAGGAAGCTTACAAATTACACCGAAAAAAAATACATTTAAATATTTTTTAAATGTTATTAACAAACATTAACTTGTTTAAACACAATTATTGACCTCAAAAATATGCAGCCGTCAGATATAATATAGAAAAAAAAACCTTTTGAAAATATGTTTTTAGAGCCTTTTACGTCATTGACCCATATTACATTATTTACAAAACTATGTTTACAAAGGTATGAAGTTGCCATATTCACACCAACACCATAGAATAGTGAGTAGCATAGGAAGCCTACCACACAATGAAGCAGCGATTGGAAACATCTGTCCCACGTACAAAGCAGCAGCAGACTCAGACTGTAGCTCAAAGTGACTAAATGAATGAATTTGATTTTTGAGATCATTTTTGTGATTTAAATGAAGTCTGTTTGTTTTCTTCAGGACCGATATTCTGTGGTTGAAACTTTTTCTCACACTCGTCGGCACGGAAGCTTTCCTTTTACTGTGTGAGAGTTTGTGTTGGGATTAAGCTGTGGCGACCCTAGAAAGGCATTTCCCACACTGGTCAAACAGCGACTGCTTCTCTCGCCCTGTGGATTGAGTCATGTGTGCCTTTAAGTGTGAACAAATGTTCCAAAGGTTTCCCACACTCGTCACAGGCACTCGTTTCCCTGTGTGAACAATTAGAGTGTGTTTCACGGCTGATTTATCTTAACGTCTTCCCCACACTGGTCACATGATAATGACCCCTCTTCTTTCTCGAGTGAATCTTCATGTGGTTAGTGAGATATTGCTTTTGCAGTAAACATCATTACCACACTGGTCACATGATTAAAGACCCCTCTTCTCTCGAGTGGAATCTTTATTGGTTAGTGAGATATGCTTTTGCAGTAAACATCTTCCCACACTGGTCACATTGATAATGAACCTCTCTTCTTCTCGATGACGTGAATCTTCATGTGGGTTAGTGAGATATGCTTTGCAATAAACAATCTTCCCACCACTGGTCACATGATAATGACCCCTCTTCTCTCCAGTGAATCTTCATGTGGTTAGTGAGAGTATGCTTTTGCATGTAAACATCTTCCCACACTGCACATGATAATGACCTCCTTCTCTCGAGTGAATTCATGTGTAGGTGAGATATGCTTTTGCCAGTAACATCTTCCCACCACTGGTTCACATGATAATTGAACTCTCTTCTCTCGAGCTGCAATCTTCATGTGGTTAGTGAGATATTGCTTTTGCCAGTAAACATCTTCCCACACTGGTCACATGATAATGACCTCTCTTCTCTCGAGGAATCTTCATGTGGTTAGTGAGATATGCTTTTTGCAGTAAACATCTCCCCACCACTGGTCACATGATAATGACCTTCTCTTCTTCTCGAGGGAATCTTCATGTGGTTAGTTGAGATTGCTTTTGCCAGTACAAACATCTTCCACACTGTCACATGGATAATGACCTCTCTTTCTTCTCGAAGTGAATCTTCCATGTGGTTAGATTGAGATATGCTTTTGCAGTAAACATCTTCCCACACTGGTCAACTGTATAATGACCCTCTCTTCTCTCGAGTGAATCTTTCAATGTGCGTTAGTGAGATATGGCTTTGCATAAACATCTCCCCACAACTGGTCACATGATAATGACCTCTCCTTCTCTCGAAGGGAATCTTTCATGTGGTTAGCTGAGATATGCTTTTGCAAGTAAAAACATCTTTCCACACTGGTCACATGATATGACCTCTCTTCTCTCGAGTGCAATCTTCATGTGGTTAGTGAAGATATGCTTTTGCCAGTAAACATCTTCCCACACTGGTCACAGCGGTGGCGTTTCTCTGCAGAGGCTCCTTTAGCTTTGGGGCGGAGTCTTCTGTTAAAAAACAAACAGGAAGGATTCACTACGTTTTACATGTGAAACTATTAGACTACGCTAAAGAGGACTGATTCCAGTGTCACTCCAGTTCAACCGCTTTTCATTAACCCCCACCTGACCTGAGGCACATTTAATATTTACAGTTTGGCCTTTACCCAATTCTAAAAACGTATAGATCCGTTTTGTAGGTCTTAGCTTTCAAAATGAATGTACTCGGCCTGTTAGGCTGTGACCCTTTAGTTTGGGTAAAGCTGATTGGAATATCAGAGAGACAAGCACTTGGGTAAAGAAGTTAATGCACTTTTCAATCTTAACACTTTCAAAAATGGCTTTTGTTTTTGAAACTTTGGACACAGGTTTTCTTTTGACTACTTTTGAAGTGTAAACATTACAATCAGAATTACAATCGCAGACGTGCGGGATCGGCCTGAGTATCGGAATACGTATCGGATCGTCTCTAATGAAGCCGTTTGCTCTGTTTGTCCTGAATGCTGTTGGACCAAACCTGTAGGAACCATAAACCAAACCACCACTGAGCTCTACCCAAGACACACTGAGCTCTACAAACACACTTGAGCTCTACAAACACACTGAAGCTCTACAAAACACACTGAACTCTACAAAACACACTGAGCTCTACAAACACACTGACCTCTACAAAACACACTGAGCTCAAACAAACACCACTGCGGCTCTACAAACACACTGAGCTCTACAAACACACTGAGCTCTTTACCAAACACACTGAGCTCTACAAACACACTGAGCTCTACAAACAACACTGAGCTCTACAAACACACTGAGCTCAACAAACACACTGAGCTCTACAAACACCACTGCGCTCTACAACACACTGGGCTCTACAAACACAGTGAGCTCTACAAACACACTGAGCTTCTACAAACACACTGCGCCTACAAACACACTGGGCTCTACAAACACACATTGAGCTCTACAAACACACTGAGCTCTACAAACACACTGCGCTCTACAAACACACTGTATTTTAGGAATCCACTGTTGCTGTGGACATATTGTCTGGTCTGCCCCTTGATTATTCCAGTTTAACCTATGGTCTAAAAGTATTTAATTGAAAACAAATGATTATCTGTAAATAATGTGCTGTTTGTGTGTCTGTTGCTGTGTAGTTGATGGGCAGAGTAATCATGTAAAACTCTCCTGTCCCCAGTCAGAGGGCCGTAGAGCAATAAGGAAATTCATGGATTGTGACAGACGGGTGACAAGCAGGGCTTTGTGCGCCAGACTATACAGTGTTCCTGTTCAGACACTTGATGAGAAACACTTCCTATATTGTGATATCGGCGACAGAGTTTTCCTTTTTTTAAATGTTCACGGGATTTCAAATGAAAAAAACAGTGTTTTGGCCAAAAAGGTTGAAAAACACTTGGATGTAATTCACCTTTAAGTAAATTCCTGAGCAGATAAAACACCCTGAGCAGCAGGAAGCACTGACAGTTACATCTTCAGATTATTATTATTATTAACTCAAAGGGTGGCTTCAGTGGGTTAGTGCTCGTGCTTTCACAGCTACAGTAGAAGGTCTTGGGTTCGATTCCCACCGGTTTCCCTACCACTAAAAACATGTACAATAGGCCAGGATGACATGAGGAGTGCACATGGGGATTGAGCCCAAGGCTACATTAACATGCACTGTCCAAATAAAGCAATAAACTAAGCGTAAACCGGTATGACTGTAATCTGCAAAAAACTAAAGACGCTGTGGTAAAAACTCTAAACGAAAACAACTGAGGAAAACGATCCCCCTCTCCCGTGCCCTTAAATAGTTTGGTCCAGGATTGGACTTCAGTTTACAGAGAAACTAAATGTGACAGTGCTTTATTGTAACTTATAGATATCTTCACTTCCCTGCAAATAAACACTGTTCCTGTGAGAATAATTTATTAAAAGAAAAAAACAATAAAAAAAGCCCTTGGATTATGAAAGGAATAATTAATTGCCTGTAAAAAGAAAAAACAATCTCTACAATTGTTTATCAAAGTAAAAACCAAAAGAAGTGGCGCAAAAGATATAAGAGAATAAAAATAAAATTAACTGATCTAAGAACAAGTAAACATTATATTTATTCAAAATAATAAAAACAATATAAAAGACCTTGGATGTTTGAATAGCCTAATCAAACAAGGCTCTTCAAAGTTTGACATATCCCGATCACTTTTATTGATGGAAAAATGGTGAAGATTTATAATATGGAATAATGTAGTTAAATAAGTTCAATTGTTTATGTTAATGTTGGCCCTGAGTTTGCTGCTGATATCTCCAGAAATGAAGTTGTTAAATCAAAACTATTTGAACAGGAATCCTTTTGTCTTTCTTCTTCTCAGCTACAAATGACAGGAAGTGGAGCAAACATTGTGCGGATGTGTAAAAGTAAGGTTCTCCACTGACTGTCATGAGGACTGTTTGAGGTCTAAAAAAAGTTATGCTCGGAAGTTGAGTTTTGAGAACGTGAGAGGACGCTAGCGCGTTTGAGGCTGCCCTTTCTCACTCCGGTTCGAAAAAAGTTTGTTTGAAACTAAACGGGTTTTTTACCGTACCGATTTTGTGCCTGGTACCGGTGGTATCTGATCCTGCCTTCAGATCTGCGACTGTATCTCTGGCCTGCGTCGCCCGCTTCTGCCGCCTGTCACGGTGGAAACTCTGCTGTGACACCAATCTCTCTTTCTG